>JAJIBD010002344.1:0-38052 GCA_021461705.1 Cryptotis parvus
CCAGGAGGCCAAATCTAAATGTTAGACATGGGAGTCTCCTGGTGGACAGTTCCACAATGAAATTGACCACATACATCATATTCAATAGACTGTTTTGCCCGACTTATGTCGCTGTTGTCCCAAAATTCCAGATGGGATCAGACCACCATCTCCTTCATGCAAAATTCTACTTCACAGAGCAGGGAGAAAGGGCTGCAGAGTTTAGGAAGAGAACTCCCAGAACGACCACCAACTGGGAGCTCTTTGGCACTATTGCAGCAACATGGGAAGATTCCTTCACTGATAACATCGATGAGGAATATTGAAGGACTGGTTCAGCACCTTCATGAATGTGCGAAGAATGCTAAGAGTGAGAAAGTCACAGACGCCTGTCTTGGGAAACTCTCAAGCTCATTCACCAATGTGGCTGGGCACCAGCCTCAGGCAATCACAAGCTAACATCTGAGCTTGCAAAGTAGTGCAGAGAAGCAATAAAAGAAAGATCTCAAAGAGAAAAGAGCAGCAGTTCTGGTCAATGCAGCAGAAGCTGGAAAAAAGTATTTGCAAAGTCTGCCTGTCCTTCGCCAACTATAAGACCAAGATGACTGCTCTCCAATGTCCTGATGGATCTATCACATCTTCCAGAAAGGCAATGGAGAAGATTATCCATGACTTTTACTCGGATCTCTTTGATAGCCACGTCCACCTGACCACATACTAAATTCCACAGGATGGATATGTCATTCCCAATGTTCTCCCTTCACAAATCCAACATGCCATTTTGTCAATGAAAAAGCATACCACACCCGATCCAGACAAGGTTGGGACCGAACACCTGAAGAATCTGCTGCCGGTACTCATCAATACACTGGTGCGGCTCTTCACATGCTACCTATCTGAATGCAAGGTTCCATCCCAATGGAAAACCAGCAGGACCATTCTGTTGTACAAGATATCCATGATATCTGTAACTATCACCCCATCTGCCTGTTATCCATCATCTACAAGTTATTTATTCGAGTCATCCTGGATAGAATCAGCAGAACACTAGACGAAGGACAACCATGCATGCGGGCGGGTTCTGAAAAGGATTCAGCACTATCGACCGTATCCACACAGTGACCAAGCTCATTGAGGTTTCACAAGTGTTCAAGAGCAGCTCTAACGTTCATTGCTTTAAAGAAAGCCCTTGATTCTGTTGAGACTGGCGCAGTCATCAAATCCCTAGCTAAACAGTGCATTCAAACTCTGGACATCAAGATACTTTGTGAGCTGTATTATGGATTCACTACCAGGATCTCCCCATACTACAAGGAAGTGATCATCAATGTAAAGAGAGGGGTTCAACAGGGAGATACCATTTCACCAAAACTTTTCAGTGCCACCCTCGAGAACGTCATGCAACAACTGGAATGGGAAGAAATGGGAGTGAAGATAGACAGTCGGCAACTAAACCACCTCCGCTTCACTGATGACATCATTCTAATAACACCAAATATCAGCCAAGCAGCACAAATGCTGGCCGACTTCTACCATGAGTGTGGAAAGGTCAGACTGTAGCTGAATTTCAAGAAGACAATGTTCATAAGAAATAGACTAGTTCCTGATGCTCCATTAGCTCTCAATGGAATGAACATCTCCAAATGCAGCAGTTATGTGTACCAAGGTCGAGAACTCAACATGACGAACGACCTACCACCTGAACCACGCAGGAGGAAGAGAGCAGCGTGGAACAACAGGAAGATAAGTGATAAGTGATAAGTGACTTCTTGCTCTGTGCTCAGGAATCACTCCTGGAAGTGCTCAGGAGATGAGATGTGGTGCTGAGGATTGAACTGGGTTGACTATGTGCCAAGGCAAATACCTTACCTCCTGTACTGTTGCTCTGACTCTGGAACTGAGTCCTTCCAGGTTCAGCTAACCTGTGACCCTATTCTCTTTCCTCTATATCTTAAATGGCACAAAACCAACCTTAGGTTATCTCAAAAGAGCCATTGAGGCCAAAGCTGTGACCATGTAAGTTGCCGGTATTGCCCTGCTCCATGAGTATGGCTGAAACCCTCTTCCCCACTAGCCAGCCGTGATTCACAGCTCCCTTTCGCCATATGGAGCAGCAGGTTAGTGAAACTTTTATTCAATTATATGCACCAAAAAGCTTCCCGTGCTCTGCTGAAGGGAGTTCATGGTATGCACATATATAACTTTATTAGTTGATGGCATTTTTTGGAAAAGCCTGTACAATTGGTAAAGAATTGTTGAAGCTGTTTTATTTCCTACACTATGAACAGTGGCAAATATGAAAGATAAAGCCATGGACTATGAGACAAGGTAAGCATTTGTGCTAATCAAGTCTAGCTTCTGACCTGACATAAGATTATTTCATGCAACCCCAGAAGGGGAACGAACCCTTAGTATTCTACCACCTCTAACGGGGCCCAGATGAGTGGCAGTTTAATCACATATTTGTTAGCTAGAAAAGGCTGTGGACTGTGCCAACTATTTCACAAAGCCGTAGTCTGAGGGGCCAAAGGGCAACTAGGAAGCAGGTTATCTTAGATTAGCTCATTACAACCTGGATGTAGAGAGCAGCAAACCAGTTTGCCCATCTCAGGGATAATAACAGCTGAAAGGACACTGAGTTCAACAGGAGGATAGCCAGGATGTCCATGAATCAGGAATGCAGAGCAGGTGCATTGGAGGTGAGGAGATGTGGAGAAACTCCTAAGTGTATGTATGTACAATATCTCATGATGGAATTTTTAGAAGTTTATTTCCTTTCCGTTTGTTGTTGTGATTCTAATGACTGGAGCTCAGATACACATAATTATGGTGCTCCCAGAGGTTCATTCACTTAGGTGTGGTATTTGCACACATGCTTGCAGGTGGTTACCTTCTTTAGTTATGGTGCTTCTCCGCATTTTGGTTGCAACATTCATCAGAGAGTGTATACTTTGCTGGCACTGGGAATCCCAAATAGCAGTGTTGCTGGGATTTCACTGGAGCATGTGGGGCAGTGTCTAGAGTGGCCTCACCCAGGCTTAGGCTTGCAAGGCAATTGTTTTTGCCACTGAACTATCCCAGAACTTCAGGGTGGAATTTTAAAAAAATTTTTTTATTATATTACCGTAAGATATACAATTACAAAGCTGTTCATGATTGGATTTCAGTCATACAATGTTCCAGCATTCATCCCTCCACCAGTGCACATTTCCCAACACCTATGTCTCCAGATTCCCTCTGTCTTCCCTAGTCTACCTCTACGACAAGCACTTTTCTTCTCTTTCTCTCTCTCACTTTCTTCTTTTTGTATTTTGGTTTGCAGTACATACACTGAGGGGTTATCACGTATATACCTTTACCTAGTTTCAATACTCAGATCTAGTCCAGAGTTACCATTTTCAATTATTGTTGGTAAACTGGTTGCTTCTCTATCTTACTTAACCTTTGTCCCGCCACACACTTGTGGTAGATTCCAACCATTAACAAGTCCTCCTAACCCCAGTTTTGCCTGGCCTTGGATATTAGCCTCATAATATTTTTTATATCCCAAAAATGAATGCAGTCATTCTATATCTGTCCTTTGCCTTCTGACTAATTTTGCTCAGTGTGATACTCTCCATGTCCATTCATTTATATGCAAATTTCATGATTTCATTTTTCCTAACAGCTGCATAGTATCCCATAGTGTAGACATACCATAGTTTCTTTATCCAGTCATCAGTTCTCAGACACTCAGGTTGTTTCCAAATTCTGGCAATAGTAAATACTGCTGCAGTGAACATAGAGGTGTGAATGGTGTTTCTGGTTTTTTTTTTTTCTTTTTTTCTTTTTGCCCCCAGGATACATTCATAGGGAGAGGTATTGCTCTGTCAAATGGGAGCTCAATCTCTAGTTTTTTGGTGGAATGTTCATATTGTTTTCCCCCAAAAAAAAGCTGGACCAGTCAGCATTCCCACCAGTAATGAATGAAAGGGACTCTACACAACTGGAAGGTGGCGGAGGGGGATGGGGAGAGAGACAGAGAGAGTAGAAAGAGGCCCTTTCTCCTCCACATCCGCACCAGCACTGGCTGTTCTTGCTCTTCTGGATGTGTGCCAGTCTCTGTGTCCTGAGATGATACCCTCATTGTTATTTTGGTTTGCATCACCCTGATGATTAGTGAAGAAGTGTGTTTCCCCCCTTTCTCCCTTTTTTTTTTTTCATATGCCTTTTTCCCATTTGAATTTCTTCTTTAAGGAAGTTCCTGTTAATTTCTTCTCCCTATTTTTTTGATGGGGTTAGATTTTTTTTCTTGTAAAGTTTTACAGTGCTTTTTATATCTTGGAGATTAACCCCTTGTTAAAGATGGGTATTGGGTAAATATTCTTTCATGATTCATGGGCTGTCTTTGTATTTTTGGTCACTTTCATTTGAGGTGCAAAAGTGTCTTAGTTTGTAGACCAGTTTGTTTAGCTTTGCTTCCCAGGGTGGAATTTTTAATAAAATTCTCCAGCAACGCTCGCGGTGCTGCCAATTGTTTTGGGGGTCCTAAAAGGGACTTACATCCTGGTTCTGTACCATGCGTTGCCTCACATGAAGTGATCCATCATTTTTCATCATTAGTAAGTGCCAACCATCAGAGCATTCTCTGTGTCTCTTCCCTCTGCCCATCGCTCTGTTTTCTCATGACACACAGAAGAGATGGAACTCATTTTCTCATGACAATCATTCAAATAATTAAAAAACAGCTCCCATGTCACTATTTAAAATTCCTGCTCTAGCCCACACAGCCACAGATTCTTTCAACCACTCTCAGATGGAACAATTTTCAGACTTTTGGTGACTGGGGAGGTTTCTGGGCAGTAGAGCACTTGCCCTACATGAATGAGACCTAGGTTCAATTCCTGTAACTGCCAAAAAACAGCAATTAAAATTTCAAACTTTGACGTTGAAAGAGGCTTTAGAAATTCAAGTTCATGGCCCAGCACTGCTGAGCAATTCCCAAGTACAAAGTTAGATGTAGCCTCTGAACATGCTGTGTTTGGCCTCCAAAACATACACACTCAGAAAAGGTAACCCCTGTGACTGATGCCTTCCAACCAATCAAGGTGGTTGTTACCTAAGGAAACTGTTATCTACTTTACTCTAAAATCTATAGCTCCATTAAGATTCAGTTAGTGAATACCTGAACACTCTGGTTATTTTAGATTTTCTATAGCAGGCACCAATGATTCATACTGAGTATGTGGTTAACTTAAAAATATGTAACTCAGATATTTTCCACCTTGTATAAAAATGGTTTATTATTAAATGGTCTGGCTAGAGAACTTTATGTTGAATCATTCCAAGTATCTATGTTATATCTCTTACCTGTTGAGATTTCTTTAAATTTGAATTTCCCTGAAGCATATTGACTAACTCTCCATGTTATCAGACATTCAACATCCATGTCATAGACATACATAGACTCAACCTTCAGCACTCTGTGGTAAAGGCCACTCCTCCCAAATGTCATGTATTCCCCTAATTTCCCAGGCTACTTTTTTTTTTGTTTTTTGGGTCATACCCAGCAATGCTCAGGGGTTTCTCCTGGCTCTGCCCTCAGGAATTACTCCGGCAGTGCTCAGGGGACGATATGGGATGTCGGGGATTGAACCCGGGTCGGCATAGGCTGGCAGCGTGAAAGGCAAATGCCCTACCTGCTGGGCTATCGCGCTCCGGTCCCTCCAGGCTACTTTTTAAGACCAGTTTTCTTGAGCCAATGGACTGATGCCACTTCTGGGTCAGGATGATTTTTTCTATCCCTGTTACAGAGATCTTGTAGGTCACATATTCCAGATGTGATCACTTGTATCACTAGTCTTCCTGTTGTTCATCAGTTTGCTTGAGGGGGCACCAGTAACATCTCCATACCTCCCCATCGCGCGTGCTAGTGTAGCCCAAGGGCATCTGCTCACTCCAGGAACATGAAGAGCCTCAGACCATTCCTCCAGGTCATGGGAATGAGGTCTATAAATTGTTACTGGTTTTTGCCATATCAAATACAACACGGGTAGCTTGCCAGGCTCTGCAGTGCGGGTGGTATACTCTCAGTAGTAGGTTCTCATCTTATGCATTTACTGATGAACCGCAGTGGGGGAGAGATTGGCTTTTCTCTTGGGTTAAGCTCTGACTAGCTGTGGAGTCCAGATGCTGAAAATGGTGGCCCTCATGGTATGGGGTTCCTCTGGCTTCTTGTGAGGCTCTCAAAGGAGTCTTCAATGATACTGCCAATGTGATAGTGCCAGATGTGATAACTGCCTATAAATCTTACACCAGCCTATGGGACTACATTAAAGTTCATAACATTTCACCAAAGTCTCAATTTCATCACCCAAAAAATCATAAAAAAAACTGGATTGTTGCTGGAGAGATAGTACCACAGGCAGGGTGCTGCAGGGTGCTTGCCTTGCACAGGCTGACCAGGAATCTATCCCCAGCACAACATACAGTCCTCTGAGTACAGACAGGTATAGCCCAAAACCAAAAACCAAACAAACAAACAAAAAAAAAAAAAACTCAGTTTAAATACCCTGTTAAAAATCCAAGGGCCACAACAGTCCACTGATGTGAGCACACAGGTGATAACCAAATCGAAGTTGCTGTGATGAGACTAAGTCGCAAAATTAACTGTAGGAAGTGAAGATGCAGGAAGCAGGGAGACAGCTGAGCAGCTGATTCTTGAACATCTGGAAGCAGATTCAGGATTACTGGAACCAATAGGAACCTGCTGAAAACAGAATCGTACCATGTTCACCTAGTTCTGCTCTTTGCTAATGGTTTGCACTGGTCTGGACATGGACTGAGACAAGTCCATGTCCACTGTACTGCCCCTGGCACCCCCTCCTCCTCATCCTCTTCCCCTGGGGTGCCCCCACCTCACCTCCCCAGACACCTATACTCCAGTGTCCCGGTGATTCTCTATGATCTCTGAGCTGCCTTTTGCACAAGCTCTGCCTACTGCTATGGATACTGTTTTTTATCTTGTTCTCTTTTCGGAGCTAGTTCCTCACCCCTTTAAATCTTCATTTCCTTAGGGAGGGTCTCCCTACCCCTGGGCTGAAAAACATCTTTGCTTAAATGTCTGTTGCCCCATACCCTGCTCCTTTCAGAGCATTCAATACCATTACAACAATATAATGTGAATTTCTCTTTGAGAACAAAATCCTCGAGGGCAAAGATTCTGTCTGTTATTTTTTTACTTCTAAATTATACAATGGTAAGTAGGAGTTCCAATAACAGTTGTTGGATCAGATTATCTAATATTTTGTCCTGGAGAAGTGTTAGAAATCAGTGTGAAGCTGATGGCATAGTTTAGACTCTCAGCCCTTTCTGTCCTCTGCTCTTTTCCAGACTTTAGGTGCTCCATTTCTGCTACACAGTTCCTCAGAGAGACCTACAGTGATTCCATGTTGCAAAAATGGTTCTTTGTTTACTGAGCTCACTATTGCTTCATTGCAGGACTCTCACAAAGCACATCTCAGCCAAAGTTGAGGGTGTGCTCCCTGCTTTTATAAATGGATTTTTCTTTACTCATTTAATACTTATTAAATGCACTCTATTTTTAAAGTTATAAAGTCTTATAAAAACATGGTCATCACACCATTTAGTTTTAAATAATCCCTGCCTGCTTCCACAGAGTTGAGTAGCTTCAACAGTCTACTATATGATTCACAAACCCTAAAATTTTTTGCTTTTACAATAATTTTGTTAAAAATCACAGGACAAACCCCCAGTGAACCATTGTATATCTCACGTTTAATAAAATGTTTTAAAAAAAAAAAATCACTTAGGATAGCCTATTTGTCTTCTTTCCTCCCTTACCATCTTTGATCTACCTTTAAAATGAGAAACCTGTTCTTGCTAATAAGGTATTGAGAATAAGGCAGACAGCTGTTTTTTAGTGTGACCTACTGAATATATCCTATACCTCTCTCCCTGTACAGTGTCTACACATTTGCTATTTTTCCAATTTTTAGGCCATAGCTTTGGATGCTCAGGGCTCACTCTTGGTTCTGCACTCGGGATCACTCCTGGTGGTCACTGAGGGACCAGATGGGGTGCCAGAGATGAAACCCAGGTGAGTTGCACCAAGGTAAGTGCCCTGCTTAATGTCCTATCTCTTTGGTCTCTGGGTTTTTTTTTATTTTTTGGGTCACACCGGTGTCGCTCAGGGGTTACTCCTGGCTCTGCACTCAGGAATACTCCTGGCGGTGCTCAGGGGACCATATGGGATGCCCCGCGGGCCCACACAGGCTGACTGCGTGCAAGGCAAAAGCCCTACCTGCTGGGTTATCGCTCCGGCCCCGACCCCTGGGTTTTTTTTTTTAATAAAGGATTGTACAAAATAGCAATCATGTTGGGACTGGAGAGATAGTGGAACAGCTCAATGACCTACAGAGCTGGGCTCACAGCCCTCGGAGGTACCATGGGCTAGCCTTTCCTGTGAGGAAACTGAGGTACAAACAGAAGTGAAGAACCGTGTACAGACTCCCCAGGGAGAAGGAATCTGGGGGGCTTGAATAGGCTTGGTCCCTGCCTCACTCACAAAGGAAAGCAGTTTCCCAGATGCCAGGAAGTTTTGAAAGAACCCCGTCAGCATCCCTCTGCCCACTGGCTCCAGCAGCGGGTCAAGCCCACCGGGAGGAGAGATGCTCTCATAGGATCCTTGGGAATAAGGCAGGCAAAAGAAGGAAGTGCTGGGGATGTCAGAGGTTGACGTTTCCGGTCCTCACCCTGTCGCACCAGGAGAGTGATCCCCAGAGCAGAGGGAGCTGAGTTTTAATGTGGGGCTTTTAAGGGTAGGTCTGGGGTTGCGGTCTGCTAAGACAGCGAGTTGACTCTGATAGGGGTTAATATCCAGGAATATCAGCCTACACAATAAAAAAACACCAACCCCAAAAAATGGGGGGAGTGAACAGAACACGAAGAAATCCAATGGCCGATATGAAAAAATGCTCATCATCACTAATCATCGAGTGCAAATCAAAACAACAATGAGATATCACCCACACCACGAGAATGGCCCATATCCGGAAACAACAGGAAGGGGACTCTCATACACTGTTGTGATGTCGACTTGTACAACCTTCTGAAAACAATATGGACATTCCTCCAAAGACTGAAATTGGCTCCCCTGACCCAGCCATACCGCTCCTGGAATATACCCTGGAAGCCAAAACCACGAACACAATCCCACTTTTTTTCTAGCAGCACTGTCACAATAGCCAAAACCTAAACAACCAGTATGCCCGAGACTGATGCTGGATAAAGAAACTGTGGTACATTACGATGGAATACTTGCAGCTGTCAGAAAAAATGAAGTTATGAAATTTGCTATATGGATGGATTGGAAAGAATATGTTGAGTGAAATTATCAGAGAAGGGAGAGACATAGAATACTGCTTTTTTGCATGGCATAAATATACTAGGTGATCTTACCAAAAGTGGAAATTACCACGCGTGTGGGAGTCAGAGGTTGGTTTAGATAGAAAGGAACATGGTGAATAAATGTCTAAAGTTCTGATGCTAACATAGAACTGAGCATTAAGGACAGACAAAAAATACAATGATGGCTTCTAAGTGTACGTAGTGCAACCCACAATTGTGGGGAAGGAGGAGAGGAGGGAGGAGAGGAGATAAAGAACCCCATTTGCGGATGTGGGGGGGGAATTGGGGACTGGGTGGTGGCTGGGGGCACTGGTGGAGGGCGGGGTGCTGGAACACTGTGTGACCGAAACCCCAGCGTGAGCAACTTTGTAGTATATCTCACGGTGGTATAATAAAATGTTTAAAAAAAAAAATAAAAAATAATCAAATACATTGAAACAGATTTTCCTAGTGCGACAGCCATTTCAAATGACTACCTGAATACTTGAATCTTTGACTTCTAAATCTACACAGAATGACAATTATATTATTGAATCAATCTTTCAACATAATTGGAAATGACTATTATGTTTGATTTTAAATTGCAGCAAAGAACTTGGTTATGAACATAAATATTCCTCCAAATTCATAGATTTATGTTAAAAGTTACAATGTGTTCTAAAATTTTTCTGTAAACACACTACAATATAATAAACAAATAAAATCCTAAAAAAAAAAAAAAAAAAAAAAAAAGACAGCGAGTTGAGAGCAGTCTCTACTGGCCCAGGAAGCTCTGTTCCCCGCTTTCTAGCTGATTCTCACCCTTCCCAGCTCTCTTTTCACCTCCTTCACTTCTCTTGCATGAGACCCACCTCCCCAGTCACCAGCATGACCTACTGCCTTCACTGGCTTGAAGTTTTTAATACTCTCACTGGCTTCCTTGGCAAACTGCTGCCCCAAATGTCTAGATGACAAGACTAGAGAGAGCACATACCGGCTTAGATGTATGTTCTGAGCGCCCTCCCAGCACCCCAGGGTCCCCAAAGCACCTCTGGATGTAGCCCTGGTGGACCCCAATTGCTGCCAGGCCTGAGTTGAAAGAACACATCTAGTCTGCATCAGCAAACTGGCCCTGGGTCTCCAATATTTGCTGGGGGCTGACTCCTACAATAAAAAGTCTCAGGAGCAGAGCTCCAGGCACCCCCTATATTACACTTCTCTGCAAGGAAATTGACTTTTTTTTTTTGCTTTTTTGGGTCACACACGGCAATGCTCAGGGGTTTCTCCTGGCTCTGCACTCAGGAATTACTCCTGGCGGTGCTCGGGGGACCATATGGGATGCCGGGATTGAACCCAGGCCGGCAGAGGCCGGCCGCGTGCAAGGCAAACGCCCTACCGCTGGGCTATCGCTCCGGCCCAGGAAATTGACTTTTGATTGGACTCAACTATAAAAAGCTTTTAAAAAATAAAAAACATATTTGAGGCCAGAGCAATAGTCCAGAGGCTAGGACATTGGCCTTTCATGTGAAAGACCCAGGTTTAATCCCAAGCACCCCATATGTGCCCTGAGCACCGGCAAGAGTAATTCCTGAGTGCAGAGACAGGGAGCAACTCCTGAGCATCACTGGGTGTGATCCCCAAAACAAAGAAAATTAATCATATTTGAGGTCAGGGGAGACAGCACAGGGCTCAAGGCACTTGCCTTACAAGCAGCCTAACCCAGTTTGACCTCCAACACTACACATGGTCCCCTGAACACCTCCAGGAGTGATCTCTGAACACAAAGCCAGGGGTATTCCTGAGCACCACCGGATATGCCTCCAAAGAAACAAAAGGTCAGATTTAACCCTGCGAAACCTGATACATTTGGACTCAGACAAGGCAGATCCAGATATTCGGTTGCCTACAGCATCACTCTTACCTAGACAGACTGTTGGGTTCTACCATTTGTTTGTTGGGGTCTGGGTCACACCCGTGGTGCTCTCCTGCTTCAGTGACTGGTGCTGTCCAATCACGCACATCAAGACCCTACTCCCAGCATGGTGTTTAGGGTGTGCACCTGGCTTGGTGCTTGGCGTGACTCCCAGCTATGTTCAGGGGGACTGTTTAATGCTGGGGATCAAACCCCAGGCCCCACACCCCTCATGCAAAGCATGAGCTCAGCCCATTGTGTTCTCTGTCTGGCCCCATCTTATTTCTGGGGCAATTAATCAGCACAACAAGGCTGCCTACGTGTGGACGTACTGGGGAGAGAGGAGACGGGCTTCTGAGAGCACAATCTGGCACAGACTGAAAGAAAATCACCAGCTGATTAGACAGCTGTAAATCCAGGGAGAGAGAAGCAGGACAGGAGGGGGCCCGGGAGGGGCCAGCCCGGTGGGCACTGCAGAGAGGCACAGTGGCGGCTCTGTGCTGCCAAGAGAGAACAAGCAGGCAGGGCTTTGTGGGAAAGGCTAGTCCCGGGCTGCAAGAAAGGGAAGCCCCTTCCCACTCTCGCAGGCCACCTCCCTACCAGCCTGCAGGGGGTTAAAGGGCCAAGCCCGCATCCGGCAGCTGCCAGGACGGCTGTCTGTTATTATAACACAGGAAGAATTGGTGGTTTCAGTTCAGGTTTTCTGCTCTGCTCAGTGTTCTGCTATAATCTGCTATATTCAATCTATTCCACCTAGAAGCTTTATGCTTCTATTATCTAAACGTTTGGGACTTTTTACAAACCCAAGATTCTCCTTCTTGCAGCCTTGGGCATAGAGTCCGTGACTCATCTCATGGGGAGATGCTATCCTCTAAAGAGCAACTGAGTCAGTGTTTGCAGAGAGCAGGTCTGAAGGATGCAAGACCCAGGAACTCTCTGTAATTAGCAGAAGGATCTTGGGACAGAGAAACATAAAGGAGAATACCTAGAAAACTTAGACTCTACGCATCAAAAAGAAATCCCTACTACCTCTGGCAAATCAGGCTGGCCTAGGCGTTGGCTGGCCTAGCAGGAGGTGATTGGGGACCGAAAGGTCGAAGACAAGGATGGCTGTAACTTTTACTTTGGTTCTGAGAAAGTTTAGACAGCAGAAGCCTTAGTCGTGTGGGTATTGCTGTCTCCAAGCCCTGAACCCTGCCTGACCATGTTCTATAATCCTCAAGTAGGGGCGGCGCTGTCATGGCTCTCAGAGAGTCTGTGTAGCTACATTAGCTTGGTAACACGCCCTTCTGGTATTCTGTGTGCTTTAATCCTGGCACGTTAGATGTGCCTGGGAGTCAACTTTGTGCGGATACTGGACCGAATTAACCACATTAGTTACACTTTACATAAACAGGGAGTGAGACCATGTAACAGGACAGGGAAATGACGGTGAACAAAAATAATGAGGGAGGGGCCTGGAGATGGCTCGGAGTAAAATGCCTGCCCTGCCCGCAAGCCAAAGGCCTGGAGTTGCCTCCCTGGTGGCCCCGACGTGTACCAAGCACAAGCCCTGCTGTCTGGATTCACTGCAGTAGATGCACCAGTGCTGAATCTAAAATGCCTTAACCCTTAATGCTTTCTCTTCAGCCTTCAGAGATGTGTGTGTGTGTGTGTGTGTGTGTGTGTGTGTCTTTTAAATGGTTTGCTGCCAACTTTTAGATGAGGACAGAAAGAGAGCTGCAGCTCACTTCCTCTGGTGCTAACTGAAATGAAGGTTAACAAGACAAATAGACTGGTCGCTGACTAAAAAAGAAGACAACGGTTTGGAGAACTAAAGGGCGTGACTTGGAGGAAGTGGGGGCACTCCTTAAGTGAGTGTGAAGACGGAGGGCTAGTGTTGAAAGAAACAGGGGCACTGCAGAGCAGAAAGGAGCCTGTCAGGCTACCAAAAGCCACCAGGCTTCCTCTGCTCTCAGAACCCTTCTGGAATGTGCTTGTGAGAGCCACAGTTTCTTCCTTCTCTCTCTGTTTTTTTTTTTGTTTTGTGGGGAGGGAGTTTGGACCACACCCAGTGGTGCTCAGGGCTTACTTCTGGCTCTGGATCACTCCTGGGGAGACTCATGGGACCATATGAAATTCCAGGGATAGAACTAGGGTCAACAAGGTGCAAGGCAAGCACCTACCCATTACACTGTCTGCGTCCTGTAAATAAGTGGTAGAGGTGCAACTGAACCTCAGATAAACATTAACTCTAAAACAAAAGCAAGATTCATAGGTAGAAAATTTCCTAATTGGACTGAATCTTTTCTTTCAAACTTTGCTCTGAGAAGAATCCTTACAAAGGAGGGAAAAGACCAATGTAGATTCAGAGAAAATAATTATAAATCACATCACTTGTATCTCTCTCACAGACATGGAGACTCACAGACATGGGGCAGAGCTGCTACTGGCTCTCCCTGTGCCCAGCCGCTCAGGAGGCACCTGGGAGGGATGGCAGGTTCTAGCCCTGGGCCGCCACTCCATCAGAGCCTCTAAACAAGCCAGACGACCCCCACACTCCACGAGGGCCTCCATTTTCCACATCCGGACTTCCCCCTCGTCAGAACTCCACCCAGCAGACCAGCCTGTCAGAGCCCGCCTCGTGGGGCCGATTTCAGCAATGATCAATAAATGATCAATAAATCGATTTCATGCAATTGATCAATAAATGCTGGATTTAGTGATGACTACAAGAATATGCTACCCACATGGCAGAGCCTGGAAAGCTACCCGTGTCGTATTTGTTATGCCAAATACCAGTAACAATTATAGACCTCATTCCCATGACCTGATGGAATGGTTTGAGGCTCTTTATGTTCCTGGAGCAAGCATGTGCCCTTGGCCTCTACTTGCATGAGACAGGACATATGGAGATGATACTGGTGCCCACTCGAGCAAATCGAAGATGAACAGGAAGACAGTGATACAGTGATCACTTGTATCACTTGTCTTCCTGTTGTTCATCGATTTGCTCGAGCAGGTGCCAGTAACATCTCCACTTGTTGGGAATGAGGTCCATTATTGTTACTGTTTTTGGCACATCAAATACACCACGGGTCTCTTGCCAGGCTCTGCCATGGCCTGATTCATCCCAGGGGCCCTCTTTTTCGATGTCAGACCATCAACCATCCAGGGCCCACGGGGCAGAGCCCTGAGTGTAGACAAGCCTGTCTACTGTCTGCCACCTGCTGACACAGCTGGGCACTGCAGCCACACCTGTTAACACCTCAAGGGGCAGAATAAATCACATATCAAAAAAAAAGCCTTCTGTCTGGCTTATCTAAAGAACTCTCAGGAGAGAGAGAAGAGGAAAAAGTGCCTGCCATAGAGGCATCTGGGGAGGGGGGAGGGAATTGGGGACATTGGCGGTGGAGAATGTGCACTGGTGGAGGGATGGGTGCTGCAATACTGTATGACTGAAACCCAATCATGAACAGCTTTGTAACTGTATATCTCATGGTGATATAATAAAATTGAAAGAAAGAAAAAAAAGAACTCTCAGAACTTGGTGATAGTACAGGGTGCAGGTGCTTGCATTGCTTGGGGCTGACCCTGTGCCCTCCTAGTCACTGTGCACAGCAGTCCCTGAGCACAGACCCAGGAGTAAGCCCCTGAGTGCCACTAAGTGACGAAACTAACGTTTATGAATTGTTTTTGCTTTAAATGACCCGAACCCCTGGGGACACCATGTTTCATAGTATATGTTCTAGGACCACCCAAGCATGGGGCGTGGCTGGTGCGGCTAGCTGGGACAACTTTAGTGAAATGCAAATCCCTGTGTTTTTTGGACCTAGCTCCAGTCCTGAGAGCAATGACTGCAGTTCAGTCTAGCAGACTGTAAAGGAAGACGTATTTAGGAAACCAAACAGGAGGCCCCAGTTGTGTCTGAGCAGCGGAGCACACCAGGGCCTGCACACATGAGGCCCTGACACCACCCTGACACCAGAAAGCAAAGCAAAACACTCAGCTGAGCCGCTGTACCCTGAGCTTTTTCTCTTTTTCTTTCTAAGTCCTCATAACCATGCCGGTCATGTTCACAGGGGTTATGAGAGCCCTGGAGACAGTGTTGACGTCAGGACACATACTTTGACAGGTTGTGGGACACTCAATCCCCAGATGGACCAGTGCCTCTGGAGTGCCTATGAGCTGCGCTCTAGGGAACCAGGTGGTCCAGACCCTGATGCGGGAAATGGTCTCCAGGGATCTGCAGGGTCACTTTCTACCACCTCGCTCTTCCCTTCCTACATGGAGGAAGATCAAGTTCTGGAGGGAAATCAAGTCTCACGGCGTCCCCCAAATGGTCTGTGTGGCTGCCTACATTCAGTTTCTGAGTCTTGGGCAGAAGAGAGAGGCAGCACAGAGATTAAGGCACTTGCCTTGCATCCACCCTGGTCCAATCCCCAGCACCTCCTGTGGTCCTCGGAACACAGAGCCAGGAGTAACCCCAGAGCACCAGCAGGTGTGACTCAACCCTCTTCCCACCCCAAAGAGAGAGTCTCTGGACCTGAAGCCACAGAGTGCAGATGGAAGTCAGGCCCTGTGGCTGGGGAGAAAGAGAACTGCGACCACACCTCCGAGAAGCAGGGACAGTGGCCGTGGACAAACACACCAACTGTCAGGACAATGTAAGGCCATAGTTGTCAGGCACCTGGGCTGCACAGATGTTCTTCCCTGCCCATGGGCTTCTCGGTGGCCTCCCTATTCCACACACACAGGTCCTGGGTTTACCCCTTTTAGACAGCCTTGTGTCTACTGTTTATTCTTTTTTCAAAACTGACAGGGGCGGGGCCGAAGCCATAGCACAGGGGGTAGGGCTTTGTCTTCGCACGCAGCCTACCGGGTTCGGTTCCCCCATCCCATATTGTCCCCCAAGCACCGCCAGGAGTAATTCCTGAGTGCAGAGCCAGGAGCCCTGAGCGTCGCTGGGTGTGACCCAAAAAAGAAAAAAAAACTGACAGGGGCTCATTGGTGGTGAAGTCGACTCCAGCTCCGTCTCTTCCACTCACCTCATTTCTCTGAGACTGGGAACCAAGCAGCAAAGCTGAACCTCTCTCGGAAGAGCAGGCCCGAATGCACCCTCCATGCGCCCTATTCACATACTCAGATCACGTGCATGGACGCAGGCTCGTGCACAGGCGCCCATGTGTGTCCACTGGGGCACTCACGCTCCCAGGTCTGCACGCAGAGGCGTCAACACAGGCCACCCGGTGCACAGGGGAGAACTTGCATGCTCGCCTGTGCTTGCACAAACGCCTGCTCTGCAGCCCCGAGGATGTGAAAAGCATCTTTTCTCTTCAGACTCGGGGCAAGGAGGGAAGCGTGGACAATGGGCGGCCCAGTGGGAAAACCCACATAGCAGGAATGTGATGTTGAAATATCTACAACTTCCGTGACACTCGGGGAAGTCAGCACCAGCCCAGGGCTGCTCTGGGCGTTTTGCTGAAAGCTGTCTCCTTGTCCCAAGGCCGCCCGACACCTGCTCCTGCACGCGGGTATTCATCACTGCATCGACGACCTTGTTTCCAGCCGTGGTCAATCGAGCGAGGAGGCCTTCCAAGTTTCCATCTCAATGGAAATCAACGGTTCTAAACCTAAGCCCTCAGGAAGCGTTCCAAGAGGCTCGCCTGACTTGAATTTTTAAGTAGCGGCGCTGCCCTCGCTCGGGGCGAAGCCACCTGGGCACTAAATAAGACAGGGAGGCCCTCTAGTGGCCACGACTGATATGACAAAAGGCGTTGAGTTTCTAGAAATCCTGCAGAATTCATGAAGCCCCCAAGGGAAAGAAGCTGCGATAATAAAATCTTTAAAAATTAACTCCTCCTGGTACTTTTCCAGTGGTTCTCCCCAGCTCTGGTCTTATCACTCAGGCATAGTTATGTGCAATAGTCTGTCTCCTGAGTCTGTCACCAGCTTCTGTGATCCACTCTGTACCTTGCTGCCAAATTCACCTACCATGTACTCATTGATGATTTTCTACATTATTTGGTGTAGAACTTTCAAACTTATTTATTGAAAGAGCAACTCAGTAGTTGCCAGGAATTAAAAGCTGAGCGAGGCCTTAACCTTTAAAAAAATTTCCTGAGTGCAGAGCCAGGAGTAACCCCTGAGTGTCGCTGCTGTGACCCAAAAAAGCACCATTAGAAAGTTGGAAGGTGGGGCCTGAGCACAGTGGGGAGGGCGTTTGCCTTGCACGCAGCTGACTCTGGTTCGATCCCGGCGTCCTATATGGTCCCCTGAGCACCACCGGAGTAATTCCTGAGTGCAGAGCCAGGAGTAACCCCTGAGCATGTCTGAGTGTGACCCAAAAAGCAAAGAAAAAAAAGCAAAGAAAGTTGGAAGGTAATGGAAATGTTCTATATCCTGGTTGTGGCAGTGGTTACCAAATGCACACATGTGTAAGACTCAGAAGTCTATGCCAAAAAATGTAAATTGCATTGCAGAAAAATATTAAGACAAAACCACTTTTAAAAAAGGTCAGAAGCAAACACAGTTTAATCTGAGCAGAAACAGTAAGTGTAATCATCCATTTCATATAAAGACCTTGATCACCTAATGTAGAAGGTACTGGTCGAGGCAAAAGTCTAGCAAGAATCTGGTAATAAAGCACATTTAGGGGTGTTAGCTTTCAAATCTAGAGCTAGGACTTAGTTGCTCTGCCCTTAGTGAAATGCACAATGGATAGTTTTTATTCTTTATAAATTCTCTTTATTGTATGTGGGTAATCTGGACAAAGAAGTTGGAAATACTATCATTATCAGAACACCACGAATGGTAAGCTGATGGTGCCAATAATGCCGAAGACTCTATCTCCCAAATATAATCAGAATCTCACAGTCTCACCCCCTGCCCGGTCTTAGTCTAAACCCTGACTTCTGCGGCCATTTACTAACTGTTCTCCCTGCTCCCACCTACAGTCTCTCCCAGTTCAAAAACCAGAACAGTCTCTTGAAAAATCCTGCCACTCATTGGCTCAGAACTCTGCTGTGGTTCTCCGTCATCCAGCAGAAAAGTCTGAGTGAAATGCTCAGCTTGGAGAAATCATCTAAATTCTCACTATGTCCTGAACGAGTGGTTCACCGCTGTTTACCGCTCAAAAGACCAGCACCTGTGCAAGAACCAGCCTCAAGAAGGATGGGCGCTGAGACCAGTAGTTTGTATGCCGGCACGTGGCTGCCATCCGTGGACCAGTGTTTGAAAACTTCTGTGAAAAGCGCCTGCGTGATCTGTCTCTACTTGCCTCATGCTTCTCCCTGGCCCCATTTCTGGGCTTACACACAGACACCTTTGCTCTGCTCTTCCCTCTGCCTACAGTGACCTAGGAGCCCGGTTCTCTCCCTCACATCCTTCATAAGCTGCCTTGGATGTCATCACTGGAGAAAGAAAGTCTATTTAGATCGTATTTAAAGTTTATTTACTAAGTTTGGGGCTTAGGGGCCACACTCAGGGAGGCTAATCCTTGTTCTGTGCTGGGATCACTCCCAGTTGTGTTTGGCATCCATGAGGTGCCAAGGATTGGCAGCTGTGGAAAGCAAGTGCCTTGACCCCCCCACACCACCCCCGACTCTCTCCCGCCCACCATATTTAAAGTTTAAGCTTACTCTGCCTTCCCTCGCACTAGCAACCCCTTAAAGTTCGTCTAACAAACTTTTTGTTTTTAAGTTACTTTCTACTTTTTAAATAACAAAACCTAATATTGGGAAGAGGTTCTCTCATGAATTGTTGATGAGTGTAACTTGATACAACTCTGAAAACCTTTTAAAGATTAAAAAAACTTTAAGTGTAAGTCTTTTTTAAAATCTTAAAGACAATCTACTAAAGTTTAAAGATATCTTATTCTAAACGGCCCATAACTCCAACAGAGAGGATAGCTTTTTTTTCAGTGAACAGCGTTTATTAGGCTGAAAAGGCAGTACAGCGGTCACAGCACTTGCCTTGCATGTGGTCCTCCTCCAGTTCAATTCCCAGGACCAAAGCCTCGCCCCCACAGTCGGGAGCAGGCCCTGAACACTAGTAGTTATGGTCCCCAAGCCAAAAATAATTAAATAAAAATAAACAACAAATAAATAAATAAAAGGCATATATTAAGAAGGCTCTAATAAAAGCCTTAATGTTGAGTCTTTTTAAGCTTAATATTAAGAAGACTTTAATTAAAGAAGGCTTTAGATTAATAGAAACTTTATTCAAATCTCCTAACTGGCAACCACCCAATTATCAGTGTACCTGAAAACAAAGAATAAAGTATTCCCAAATAATAAAATGAAACACAGCAGTAAAAAAAATGAACGAAGGACATGATTTAAAAGCCCCACACATGATGCTGACCTAAACAAATCAGATACAAAAGAAAATGTTCCATGTGATTTAATTTACTTGAAGTTCAAGAATGGCAAAGATTTTAATGATATAAATCAGAATAGAAAAACATTCCTAATGGGGAAGTAATCTAATTCTTGCCAAAATAATGATCATAATATTCATCTTGCTGGGCTAGGTTTATTGCAGACAATGTATATCTGACATCTAGCTCCAGTGCCTTGACACAGAATTATTTGCTAAATAAATGATTATTTTCATACATATCTTCAAGCCATGTGATCTTAATTCTTGATCAGTAAAATTTAAATGCATTTACATTCAAATCAAAAGTTCCAATTGCATAGAACACTGTTTGCCACCCAGAAACCATCCCCTTTCCTTCCTAGCCTGTAAAATCCATATTCTCATTCAGCAAACAGCATGACTCTTCTGGACAGATGAAGCAGGAGTTGGTAAATGTCAGCGTTCCCATGCTGCTTTGCCAAGCACCCACCTCAAGGCACTTAACTTTCCATGGCCCCACACCCATGTACCCAGCGATGCCTGTGTGCCCAATTTGGAACCAATGAAGTTTAGGGAGGAATTCTGATGAAACTGGACAACTTTTTTCCTCCTTGCTAAGTGGAAACTCACTGGTAGGCCCCAGTTTTAGACAAGTCCACTATGAGGATCTTGGCGACAAGAATGCAGAGTCCCCAAATAGCAGAATCAACAAATCCCCTACTTCAGACTTTTGTTTAAAGCATTTATTAAGTATTGTTATTATTTAAGACATATTGTTTGGCTGTTCTGTTACTTCCAGCTGAAATACTTCCTGTGACTATCCCATTCTTGAGCACAAGTGTAGGAAAATTGATAATTAGGGCATTCAACTAGGTTCTCTTTTGTTTTCTCGCTGTCTGAGCACCACTATTTTACTAAAATGTCGTTCTTTACCTAGTCAAACACTGCTCAGCAATGGACAAACTAGTTCAGGCCCATAGGTTACAGAGAATGCACGTTTAAAATTTTGGAAAATTCCGTTCCATTGTTGAGTTATCGGAGGTTGGCCAGGTTCTGGACTCTGGTGGGCAACCTGCCTTAGACCACAACTTCCCTGGGCTCCAACCCTATAAATACAAGTGTGCTGTTCCAGGCACCCCATTCAAACAGGCTCTTCCTAGGGAGCAGGGCTAAGAACTGAATGGGGCTCTAGTTCCCTCTAAGGAGCACATCCTTCTTCTTCTTTTTTTTTTTTTTTTGCTTTTTTGGGTCACACCCAGCTATGCTCAGGGGTTTCTCCTGGCTCTGCACTCAGGAATTACTCCTGGTGGTGCTTGGGGGACCATATGGGATGCCGGGGACTGAACCCCGGCTGGCACTACCCACTGGACTATCGCTCTGGCCCCAAGCAAGTCCCTTTTTTTGGGGGTCACACCCGGCGGTGCTCAGGGGTTACTCCTGGCTCTGCACTCAGGAATTACTCCTGGCGGTGCTAGGGGGACCATATGGGATGCCGGGGGATCGAACCCGGGCCGGCACAGGCCGGCCGCGTGCAAGGGCAAACACCCTACCCGCTGGGCTATCGCTCCGGCCCCCAAGCACGTCCTTCTTGAGGTTCTGTTTTGGGCTCCAGAAACATAGCCACCTGGTCATAGGAGTTCGTAAAATCTGTAGGAGACCTTAATCACAATGGAGATCTCTATTCTTTTATCTCCAGCTTACCATCTGTTACACAGGCCTTCTCTAGGGGTATGCCAGAGACCATGAACTCACTGGGGCAGTTGAGTTGAAGGTATACATAGTTGGGGTTAAGAAAGCAACATTTAGGACATTAGTTTTCAGATTTACTTAAGTGAATGGTAGCAACTCTGAGGTGAGAATGGTTTCCAGTTACTCACTGCCTAAAAAAGATACACATGATAATCTCTATATGTATTACAATCCACAATATGTAAGAGAGGGAGAGAGAGAAAGAGAGAGAGAGAGAGAGAGAGAGAGAGAGAGAGAGAGAGAGAAAAGAGATAGAGAACCTGCCACGGAGTCATGCTAGAGGGGAGGGAGGGAATCGGGGACAGTGGTGGTGGGAAATGGGCACTGGTGGAGGGATGGGTGCTGGAACATTGTATGGCCGAAACCCAAACATGAACATTTTTTCAATTGTTAAAAAATAAATTTAAAAATATAACTCACTACCTGCTTTGGCAATGCCTGAGGTCATATTATGATATGAACATGTCCTATTGCACTGAACAGTATAAATGCCTTAGCCTCCTCTATCTCTTTGGTCTATTCTTGCTTCTGTGCTCGGGGACCATGTGTGGTGCAAAGAATTCAAAACAGTGTCAGTTGACTTACTTCCTGCACTATCTCTGCACTCCTTTGACAAAGGTTCCAAGTATAGAAAAGCAGAAGGCCAGAGAGCTAGTAAAGCAGCATGCAGTCAAGCCTGGTTTGATCCCTAGCACCACTTACTGTGATCCCACTCCAGGAGTGATACCTGAGCACAGAGTCAAGAGTAAGCTAGAACACTGCCAGGTGTGACCCAAATACCCACACACACACACACACACACACACACACACACATATATGGATATGGAAGAAGATGTCAGTTTTCAAATGTTTAAAACTGGTAGGTAGTCAATGGAAAAATCTCTACAGCTATACATATATATGTATGTATATAAATATAATATATGTATATATATACAATATATGTATATATAACTTTATATATACATATAGATACATAAAGATGGGCACAATTTTATGTATGTATATATTTTTTTCAAAATTGCATATATCTCCCTATTTAAAATATGAAGCTTGAATATTACTATTCAAAATGGATGTTCTGTCATACCAGGAATCAATTTACTAAATAATGTCTCATGGTAGTGGGGGAGCATGAGGTCTCAGGGTTCAAGCCCTGATGGCTCCCACATGCAAAGCACATACCCCAGTCCTTTGTGTCATCTCCCTAGAGCCCTGTTTTAGTTCGTCTAAAATGCGAGACACATTCAATAGAATTTATTAGATTTTCCATGTTTGTGGGGCACAGGCCAGAACCTATGTCTGTTTACTATTTATTTTTCACATTCATCTTGTTGAATCACATCAAGTCTGAAAAACAACAGCCATCTTAGACAAAACAGGATTAAAAACTTAACTATCCATGAAGCCAATAATATAGTGGTAAAGTCAATATATGCATTTATTTAAAAAAGAGAAAAAACACCAGCTCTGACCCCATCAACCCACATTACTCAGTCTAGGCTGCTCGAGCCAGTGCAAGTCTCAGCTGTGCAAGCAGGTAGCCCCAGGGTCCATAAAAAAAATAAAGCCTGTATTACAAGAATAATGGCATTAAACAATCAAGTATGTTGGCTCGAAAAGGACAACTCAATGGAGTGGAGCACAAACTTTTTAACAAGAGGCCTGGTTTGACCCCCAGCACCGCATGGTCCCCTGAGCACCACCAGGGGCAACCCCTGAGCAGAGGCAGTGGTATTCCCTGCAGGGCCCTCGTGTGGCTCCCAAACCAGAAACAAGTAATAAAATATTCCAGATGCCTTAATACAATGTAGGTTTTCAATGCATTTTAATTATTCCTTATGCCTTAATTTCAGTTAGTTTTCAGTATTTACTCAGAATTGTTGATTATCTCAAACTTCAAAAGAAGCTTGTGTTATAACTTCATTTTTCATGTTCCTGTTACTTTCAGCATTTTGAATTTGAGAATCAAAGAGATAGTATAGGAGGTCCAGCCTTGTCCAGCTGCCTTACAGACAACCCTGGTTCAATGCCCAGCTGTACAGAGGGGTCCCCAGGCACTCCCAGGTAATACCCTTGAGCACAGAACCAGAAGCAACCTCTCACCCCTGCTACACGTGCCCTCCCCATCACCACAAAAAAAAATCTCAAAGTTTAGTCACTGGTTGTACTTTTTTTCTCATTCTAATTGATTATTTGTTTTCATGCATGTTTTATTATCCCAAACTTTGCATTTCCTCTTCTTAAACCATGACCCTGAAGTTGTGAAATTCTCTACATCATTCAGAGCTGCCTCTGCTGAGCAGGCAACACATATAAGCAATCCACAGTGCAGATATCATTGTCAGTTAGTCTTATTACTTTGGAAGTTCTCTAGTATCACATTAAAAAATACTAAGTGAGGGGCTGGAGCAATAGCCCAGAGGGTAGGGTATTTGCCTTGCAGGCCGCTGGCCCATGCCAGCCCGGGTTCGATCCCCTGCATCCCATATGGTCCCCCAAGCACTGCCAGGAGTGATTCCTGAGTGCAGAGCCAGGAGTAACCCCTGAGCATCGCCGGGTGTGACCCAAAAAGCAAAATAAATAAATAAATAAATACTAAGTGTGAAAACTGAAATTGCTTCATAGAATGATCTACATAGAATTGAAGTGAAGATCATCTTATTTAATAAACTTTCACCTCAGTTTCTCCAGAGAATTGATACTCTAGCCTTCGGATACCAAGGGTAGAACATCTTAAAAAATGTATGAGATTTATTGCCAAAAAAGTTAGGGTATTTATCCAGAGGCTCCTGGTTAAATTTAAAGAATATCAAAGGTTTTTGCAGAATGTAAAGCAGAAAGAGTCTAATGAAGATTTCGCTGGAGAAATGTGTGCTGTAAGTCTCCTCCCATAACAAGACAGAGGAAAGAAGACACTTAACCCTTTCCTCAGGTTTTATGGATCTTTAATATAGTCATTTTGCTTTGCTTTGGGGGTGCTCAGGGCTCAACTCCTAGTTATTTACTCAAGAATGAGTCCTGCTGTGCTCAAGGGACCACACTGGGTGCTAGATATAGAATAGGGGTTGAACGCATATAAAGCAAGTGTTGTGCCTTTTCAGCCCAACATGGTCGCTCAGAGTCTGTCCTGTGCTACCTGGAGTTTGGGTGAGGCCAGGAACTGAGGGCTAACTTCTGCCTCACAGAATATGCCCCAGAAAGAAACTGGGAAGCAGAGCTGAGTAACCTGGGCTGATGCTTTGTCTGGAATCACTTTGCTCTGCTCCCCTCCTCCTCTGTAGGGACAAAAGGTGCTTCTCCAGGTCAGAGTCAAGGGCCTGCTGCCCTGGGGCTGTCTGAGCACCTGAGAGCATGGGCAAGGGGCAACAGGAGCCTAACAGCATGGGGGTGGGGTCCTAAGGAGTGAGTAAGCTGATGCAGTCATTGGGGTTTCCAGAGAACCCCAGCAGGAAGAGCACCCCAGAGTCCTCAAGATGTCACCTCTCAGACCTTGTGTTGCAAAGCATAATGACCAAAAGGAAATGGAGGAGGGAGGGAGAGGTACAGTTAAAAGACAGAGGGAGAGAGAAAGAGAGAGCAGGAGGGGAAGGAGAAATGAAGAGGAGGAGAGACAGGGACAGGGAGTAGGAAAGACAGAGGGAAAAGTGGGACCGAGATAGTGTAGCAGGGAGGGCACTTTGCCTTGCAAGTAGCCAACCCACCTGGCAACCCCTATGATCCACCCCCCAGCACCCCCTAGGAGTAACTCCTGAGTGCAGAGCCAGGAGTAACCCTGAGCATTGCTGCTTGTGATGCAGAAAGAAAGAAAGGAAGAAAGAGAGAAAGAAAGAAGGAAGGAAGGAAGGAAGGAAGGAAGGAAGGAAGGAAGGAAAGAAAGAAGAAAGAAAGAAAGAAGGAAAGGAAGAAAGGAAGGAAGGGAAGGAGGGAGGGAGGAGGAAGGAAGGGAGGGAGGAAGGAAGGAAGGAAGGAAGGAAGGAAGGAAGGAGGGAAGGAAGGAAGGAAGGAAGGAAGGAAGGAAGGGAAGGAAGGAGAGGAAGGGAGGGAGGAGAGGAAGGAGAGGAAGGAAGGAAGGAAGGAAGGAAGGAAGGAAGGAAGGAAGAGGAAGGAAGGAAGGGAAGGAAGGAGGGAGGAAGGAGAGGGAGGGAGGGAGAAAGGGAGGAAGGAAGGAAGGAAAGGAAGGGAAGGAAGGAGGGAGGGAAGAAGGAAGGAAGGAAGGAAAGAAGAAGGAGGGAGGAGGAGGAGGAAGGGAAGGAGGGAAGGAAGGAGGGAGGGAGGAGAGAAGGAAGGAAGAAGAGAGAGGAAGGAAGAAGGAGGGAAGGAAGGGAGGAGGGAAGGAAGGAAGGAAGGAAGGAAGGAAGGAAGGAAGGAAGGAAGGAAGGAAGGAAGGAGGAGAGGGAGGGAGGGAGGGAGGAAGGAAGGAGGAGGAAGGAAGGAAGGAAGGAAGGAAGGGAGGGAGGAGAGGAGGAGGGAGGAGGAAGAAAGGAAGGAAGGAAGGAAGAAGAGGAAGGAAGGAAGGAAGGAAGGAAGGGAAGGAAGGAAGGAAGGAAGGAAGGAAGGAAGGAAGGAAGGAAGGAAGGAAGGAAGAAGGAAGGAAGGAAGGAAGGAAGGAAGGAAGGAAGGAAGGAAGGAAGGAGAAGGAAGGAAGGAAGGAAGGAAGGAAGGATCCTGGCTCTGCATCAGGGATCACTCCAGGTGACCTCAGGGACACTATTTGTGATGCTGGGATTGAATCTAGTCAGCTGTATGCAAGGCAAGTGCCCTACCCACTATGCTATCTTTTATACATGTATAATTATATATAATTGTGCATATATTATGTGCAGATAATATTCTGCTCGACTTGATATCTTAAGCTAATTCATAAAACCTTCTAAAATATTTTATTTAAACAAGTTTAACTTTTGGTTTCGTGGTTCCTGAATACTTTATGGCTACTGTTTGAACTCTTCTAGACCGACTTAGCAGGAACACCACCAATTTCTGTGCAGCAGTAGAAAAAATTGAAATATTAATTTAGCCAGGTGGATGGAATTAGCCATTCTCAAAGTCACCACTGGGTTCTGATACATATATCCACAGTAGCATAGTTTATTGGTGCTACTGTAAGTATTTTTTTTCTTTTTGGGTCACACCGGCGATGCTCAGGGGTTACTCCTGGCTCTGCACTCAGGAGTCACTCCTGGCGGTGCTCGGGGGACCATATGGGATGCCGGGGATCAAACCTGGGCCGGCATGGGCCAGTCGCGTGCAAGGCAAACGCCCTACCCGCTGGGCTATCGCTCCGGCCCCTGTAAGTATTTTCTTTTAAATTTTTCGTTTAGTTAAAGAACTGTGATTTATAAAGTTATTATTTGATGAATTGTAGACATAAAATGTTTTAGCACGAATCCCACTACCAGAGTCAGTTTCCCAAGTTCCTGTCTGCCCCTTCAGCCTCCTTGACAGACACATTTTAAAGTTTGGTGGCTGCAATTTGGATCTCACTTTTGCAGTATTGTTGAGTATAGTAAATACTTTATAAAGAATTTCACCGTGTTGTAAACAGTTCACTATCACTATGACTATCTTCCCGTTAATCATCTATTTGCTAGAGCGGGCACCAGTAATATCTCCATATGTCCTGTCTCATGTTGAGTAGAACCCAAAGGCACCGCTTGCTCCAGGAACATAAAGAGCCTCAAACCATTATATCAGGTCATGGGAATGATCTAATATAAATGTTAATGGTATTTGGCATATCAAATATGACACGAGCAGCTTGCCAGGCTTGCGGTGCGGGTGGCATACTGTTGTAGTCACCTCTAAATAAAGCAATTATAGATGAACCGCTCGGCCACTAGCAGCCGCCGGAGCCAGGCTGTGATAGTCTGGTCTGCTGGGTGGAGTTGTGATGAGAGGGAAGTCCGGATATGGAAAATGGCGGCCCCCATGGGGGGGAGTCGGGTGGCTTGTTGTGAGGCTCTGCTGGGGTGGCAGGCCAGGGCGAGAACCCGCCATGCCTCCCGGGTGCCTCATGAGCGGCTGGGCACAGGGAGAGCATGTAGCAGCTCTGCCCCATGTCTGAGAGTATCTGGTTCAGCATACCTGGCCGGATTGAAAAAAAACTGCTGCAGGGTGGGTGTTAATGATCCGGGCTGTGATAGTCTGGTCTGCTGGGTAGAGTTGTGACGAGAGGGAAGTCGGATTAATCACACAAATCTACCTGGTTTGCCATCTGTGGGTATTAAAGTATTTTGCGTGGCTTGTAGTAAAACCTAAAAAAAAGAAAAATTGGGGACTGGGTGATAGTACAGTGGGTAGGTCATTAGTACTGCATGGGGCCAACCTGTATTCTATCCCCAGCATCCAATATGGTCTCTGAGCACCACCAAAAATAATAACTGAGTGCAGAGCCAGGACTAACCCTGAGCCAGGAGTAGCCCTGAGCATGGCTGAGTATGACCCAAAAAGATAAAGGTAGATAGATAGATAGATAGGTAGATGGATGGATAGATAGATAGATAGATAGATAGATAGATAGATAGATAGATAGATAGATAGATAGATAGATAGATAGATAGATAGATAGATAGATAGATAGATAGATAGATAGATAGATAGATAGATAGATAGATAGATAGATAGATAGATAGATAGATAGATAGATAGATAGATAGATAGATAGATAGATAGATAGATAGATAGACACATATATGCATATAGGTATATATATTCCCTTCTTTGCTATTACTCTGGCCCCAAGAAGTGAATCTTTTGTAGGCGTGTTCTACTTTATTTTTTTTTGCTTTTTTTTTTTTTGGGGGGTCCACACCCGGCAATGCTCAGGGATTTCTCCTTGCTCTGCACTCAGGAATTACTCCTGGCGGTGCTCGGGGACCATATGGGATGCTGGGGATCGAACCCAGGCCTGCAGAGGCCGGCCGCAGTGCAAGGCAAACGCCCTACTCTCTGGGCTATTGCTCCGGCCCCCCAGTGGCGTGTTCTAGCCCTGGCCCGCCACCCCATCAGAGCCTCGTAACAAGCCAGAGGACCCCCTCCACTCCATGAGGGCCTCCATTTTCCACATCCGGACTTCTCCCTCGTCAGAACTCCACCCAGCAGACCAGCCTATCACAGCCCGCCTCGTGTGGCTGATTTGGCCCGAGGTTCATCAATAAATGCTGGATTTAGAGATGACTACAAGAATATGCTACCTGCACGGCCAGAGCCTGGCAAGCTACCTGTGTCGTATTTGTTATGCCAAATACCAGTAACAGTTATAGACCTCATTCCCATGACCTGATGGAATGGTTTGAGGCTCTTTATGTTCCTAGAGCAAGCTGGTGCTCTTGGGCTGTACTTGCATGAGACAGGACATATGGAGATGTTACTGGTGCCCACTCGAGCAAATCGATGATGAACAGGAAGACAGTAATATAGTGATACAGGTATATATATATTCCTGAAGCAAGCAGATGTCATTGGGCTACACTGGCACGTGATAGGGTCAAATGGAAATGTTACTGGCACCCGCTGGAGCAAATCGATGAATAATGGGATGTCAAGTGAAGTGATCAAATGATATGTATATATGTATATATATTTTGGGGGATTATGTAGTATATATAGCTATGTATATATAGCTATGTATATATACACATATAGCTATATATTGCTATATATATTTCTATTCAGTATTTAAATTTTATATCATGCTTAAAATTTGAAAATTCTAATTTAGCTCTGATTTAATAATGTCTTCTGAAATGTTTTTTTCACAACAGCTAAATAAAGACAAAGATAAAATATACTGAAGGCCAAGAGAGATGATAGAGTGTAGGCACTCGGCACTCATCATCCATGTGGCAACTCTGATTTAATCCCAGGTACCAGACATGTTTGCCTGAGCACAGTCGATCATGTTTCAATGCTAGAATAATATGTATATATATATATATATATACAAGCTACCTGTGTCGTATTTGATATGCCAGATACCAGCAACTATTATAGACCTCATTTCCATGACCTGATGGAATGGTTTGAGGCTCTTTATGTTCCTGGAGCAATTAGGTGCCCTTGGGCTCTACTTGCATGAGACAGGTCATATTGAGATGTTACTGGTGCCCGCTTGAGCAAATCGATGATAAACGGGAAGACAGTGATATATATATATATATATATATATATATATATATATATATATTTCCAAAACAGAATATTCTGTTATGCATGAGGCAGTACTTTGTGACGACGTAGCTAAAGCACCTGTTATATAGGGGGTGAGTCCTATTTCTCCAGGACATGGAAAGATTACCATATAAAAGAGACTATAGAATCAGTAAGAAAAGAATAAGTCAAAACTGTTCAGCACTTCAGAACAAGCAACTGGAAAACTGTAAGTAGCCTCAAGCTTTAACCATGGTGTCAACCTGACATCATTTTTGAACTCTCTTTTCAGAGTTTTATTGAAATCCATATTCAGAATCTTCCAAATTAATGGTCTTCTCTTTGTTTTACATCTGAACTGTTCATTCAAGAGACACATATTAATTGACTTTGACCAGATTCATTGTCTTAATGTGATCTCAGTCACCACTCCTGTCAGGAAATTTCCATGAATCTCCATTGCCCATAGAGCGACTTCTGGGGAGAAGACAGTTCCCTGAGGAGCACCTGAGTAGGACAAAGCCTTCAGTCTCCCTTTTCGGCCCTCTGTGCTCATACACTGAGATCTGGGGGTCTCTCTCTGGGGGTGCCTTATCTTTCTCTGCAGGCCCCCTCCCTGCTGTTCTCAAACCACTGGGATGTATCCAAGAACTCATTTCACATGCCCTCAGCAGAGCCCCTCTCCTTTATACAATGAAATCACTTAAATAAAAAGGAAATCGAATTATATTTCAGCTGGTATCAAGTTACATTTCATCTAGATTCAACTCACATTTTCTTTTCTGTTTTTATTAATCAGGGAATACAATACTCGGGGCTGGCAGAGGCCCAGCAATATCATTTTAGCTCCCACTTCCCCCCAAACCCCAGGCCCCACAGTCTGGGCAGGGAAGGCATGTGGGTTTTGTGGGTGTTCATTTACCTCTTAGGGCACTTCCATCTCCACCTCTTTCACTTTGCCCAGAGAAAGTCTTGTTTGAGGTTTTTGGGGTTATAACAACTTAGGGAGGTGAGTAAAAAGATCTGTTCCAGCTTGCAAACTATCTTTGCAATTTGTACATTCATATAAACCGTTCTAAGTTCACCTACATCTCTGCTGTCTCCCTTGTGGTGTCCAGGACATCCAGTTAGAGATGGCATTAAAAGAGTTTTTTCAACAAAATATGAGTATTAAAAATATATCGGGAATGCTAACAATAGCTCATTGCCAATAATCAAAATATCAATGGATAGGATTAATATTTACACTCTATGTTTTTTTATTTATAAGTTTTGGGCCCATGCCTGAGGTGCTCAGGGGCTAGTGATGGATCTAGTCTCAGAGCTCACTCCTGACAGTGCTCAGGAGACCATGCAGGGACTGGGATTTTATCAGGGTCAGCCATATGCAAGGCAAGTGCCTTCACACCCTGAATTGTGGCTCCTACAGCACTCTCTGCTGTTTTTATTTTTTTATTTCTTTATTCTTTGTGTTTATGCTTAAGACAACTATCATAGTTGTCTTAAACATTAGAGATAATTAGACATACATTAGACATAGTTGTCCTAAACATTAGAGATTAATAAACTGAACAAAAAAAGGCTAGTGGCAGGGGTTCTCTGTCATGCTGTGTGGGGAGGAAGGGGCAGATAGCCTGTTCCTGACCTTAATCTCTAGGTGTCACTCAAAAGTCACCCAGATCACCAGAAGGTGATCAGCTAGCTAATAGTGACGCCTGATTTTAAAAAAAGAGTGACCGGATTATTTTTTATTGCTCTAGACCCGAGAATTTCAAACAGCCTGTTATTATGAAATAAGCCAATGACAAGCCTTAGCCTCTTCTTCCCACCAGCTATTCAAGGCTGCTGCAGTAAAGTTTGCAGTCTGTTGGAGTAAGAGACAGATGTGTGCAAATTACGGGTCAGTGCTACAGGAGTGTGTGTGTTTTCCTAATGAACCCTGCCTACAGTAGGTGGGAATGTTCATTTCCTTCTGGTAAACAGCAATCTGGCCCTGAGAGAAAATCCTTTCCCAAATGTTCCACCAGGCAGCATCAACATCTTGGTATTTTCCAGGGGTGCCCCTTGTGGTTTAACCTCCTGTCTATGAAGATCATAAAGAAAGTTCTTGGAACCTTGAGCCCGCACTACTCTGAACTAAGTACCTTTGCTGGGTCTACTACCTGGAGCTATCAGGGGGCCAGGCCGGAAGGATCTGGCTATTGCTCAAGGCTGGTTTTGCTTCCTCGTTGGATCAAATAATGACAGCTTGGTTTCCCGTGAAAAAAAACCTGCTTGGTTTTTCCACATGAGAGCACTTTCTGCTCAAAGTCACAGTGCTCTTGCCTAGGCCACAGGAACTGGGAGGGGCCCTTTGACATTCCAAGTTTTCTTTTCCCTCCTTTTAGGAAGACAAAACCAAATTTTTTTCCTGTAGGAGCTGCCCCAAAAAAACTAGTGAGGGATCATCCACACCCACAGAGTGCTGTCCAGTTAACGTATTTCACTACCTAAGAAATGACGTGCTTCCGCTGCTCTTTTTTTTTCTGCTTTTGGGTCACACACGGCAATGCTCAGGGGTTTCTCCTGGCTCTGCACTGAGGAATTACTCCCGGCGGTGCTCGGGGACCATATGGGATGCCAGAGATAGAACCCGGCTGGCATGGGCCAGCCGCGTGCAAGGCAAATGCCCTACCCGGCTGGGCTATCGCTCTGGCCCCCTGTTGGGGAACGCCGCTGGGGTCCCCGACAGTGTCAGGACAGAGGTTGTCTTCTACCTCCGAGGACGCCGGGAGAACAGATGAAAACTCACGAGTCGGTGCAGTTCCAAAAAATGGCTTTTAATAGTACAAAAGCTCTTCCACAGCATTCCAATATAATGAACAAACTTTAGCTCTGGTCCGAACTTAGACCATACAAAAGAGCCTAAGTCTCCCACCAAAGAGAGAGGATCTCACCCGAGCTGAGTCCTACCCAGAAGATGGAGCAAAAGGCCAAAGAGCAAAAAGCAAAAGGCTGAAAGCCGCAAGGCTGAGGAGCCAAAAGCCGAAAGCTAAAAAGGCCCAAAAGGTAAAAGTGAAGGGGCCTCAAGTCAGCCCCTTATATACACCAAAGTAATCCAACCGGGAGGGGCATGTCAACAAGGAACTCTAAACAGAGTGTAGTGCCACACCTTATTGCAGGTATAAACAAAGGTTATGCCAAGGACTAAGGAGATTATCTCTTATGTAAAACACTGGAGAGAGAGAGAGGGCTGATATAAAGTAATACATCTTAACTTCATGAGCTTCATGTAATCTAGATGGTACCCACAAGGTCCTTCTTATTATTATCTGCACCAGGGTGATTCTGAGTATCTTGTTCTCGTGTACTGAAAGGGTCACACTCGCCTGCTTAGAGCAAACTAGTATGATCCTTCCTATAGTCTTCCTATAGTCTCAACGTAGCCAGGGTGGTAGTCTCCTGGTAAATTCTAACTGTCCCACGCTGGGTGCAGTGGGTATAAAGAGGAGCTGTGCCCAATCTAGAAAACATAGAAGTCTTAGTAGATGTATAAGTCAAAAGTTATTCAATCAAGGTGACTTCTGTAAGTGCCACACCCTCTAGCAGTGTTTACATAGAAGAGAAGTCTCATTAGAATGAACCTTGGCTTAAATAGATTAAGCTGGGAGTGGGCAAAACAACAAAACTCCCAGAATAGCTAAACCTGCCCTCCAACAGCCCCCCTGCCCCGCTGCTCTTATTGTCCATCCCTTGACCCTGTTCACTGCCCATCTAATACCTATATTCTGAGAACATTTCATTCACTGTTTCCTTACTCATGACTTCCCTTCTTGTAAACTCTGAGACATTAAGGATCACTTGGACTTGCTCCCAGTGGAAGCCTCAGTTCTTCATCACACTGAGTTGCTCAGTACCTTTGGATAAATATTTAGAGGATTAAGTCAAGAAATAAGTAACAGGAAGGAAGATGAGAGATGAGGGAAGGGGTGTCAGAAATGCTTACCTTCGTTTCCTAAGCCGTTCCACGTATCCTGAAGTGATTCTATTTAGAAAAGGAGTTTAGATAACATACTTTAAAACTTCATTCATTAACTAATGAATAAACATGTCCCCTTCCCTTTGTAGCTGTTGACACTTGCTGCTGTGATGAGAGGGGGCTACACACACCGCTGATGGTGGTTTGGGAGATTTCAGCTGGTGGGGGGGGAGGGACATGTGCACATCTGTTTGTGGCGCTCATGCACTTCCTGTAGTGCTCACCAAGGTGTGTCTTCCTTAGCTGCGGAGCCACTACTGATGCTCACTGGAGTGGCTCTTAGTAAAGACACACTGGTTAGAGTTGTGGAACTTGCTGGAGGTCACTGTGCTGGCCTAGAGGCCCATTTCCTGGCCCCTGGCACTCCACATATCTTGTTAGTGGTGGTACACAACAGGAAGGGTGGCAGTGTGTGTGTGGGGGGCAGGGCACACAGCCACTTTTTGGTATTTACAAATACCCTTTTTGAGTTGCAGTTGGATGACATTTGTGGTACCAGGAGTCTCAGAGACCTGACCTGCAGGCTCAGACAGCAAGATTTTGAGGCCTGGCCCCCAGATCTCCAGAATACTGCTTGGGAGCTGGTCCCCCACAAATAATAAGAAATTTACATCATTTTTTTCATTCCTAATTCATGTGATTATTAAGCACTGATTGAGCTTAAGTCAAGTTCTGTCCCAGTGCTCTAAGTCATTCAAATTGCTCTGGTTGGCAGGAAGTGGGTACTGGCCACTGTGTGGCGCCCCTGGTCACTTAATGTTGTCTGGATGCCACAGAGGCTTGGGAGGCTTTGCCCTGGGCCCTAGAGAGCCGTGCTTCCCAGCTGACTCCCTGTGGGAGGATTGTGTTTTTAGGAAGTACTGAGAGTACAGGACAGGATTATAACAAAGTCTTACATCATCGGAAAATACAGCAGCCGCTCCATGCTGCTCTGAGCGCCAGCAGACACAGACAGCAGGAGGCAGCCACTGTATACTGAGAACTGCTGGGTCAGGCGCCCCTCTGGGGCTGTCACACACATTCTTGTTTTAAGTTTTTTATGCCTGTGAAGATAGCTTTAATGAGCTCTTCCTTCTAAACAATCATATGTGTTCAGTAAATTAAAAAAAAAATCTCTCATGACTTATTTGACTATGATGAGATCTTTGCCTTAGTTGGTGACAGAGGGAGGGATAGAGAGGGCAAAGGGGTAGTATAGAGAAGTGGGAGAGTCAGGGGAACAGAGAGACATAAAATTTCACTTATTTGTTGTATTATTATTGTTGCCTGATCTCAATCTGCATGACACATGGAGAAAAAAATCGTTCAAAGTTTCTTGAGTTGTTTTTTTTTTTTATTCTGTCTATCACTAGAGCCCTCACTAACTGGATCCCAAAGGATTTCAAAAGATCACGTGGCTGTCCACATACAAAATGGTCAGACTTCTTCGTCAAGACCCTGAATGAGCGATTTGAGGCGCCCGTGTTCCTGAAGCAAGCAGAATGCTATTGGGCTACACTGGTACGTGATAGGGTCAAATGGAAGCGTTACTGGCACCCGCTTGAGCAAATCACGGAATAACGGGATGTCAAGTGATCAAGTGATCTGTTTATAATCACATAAAGGATTGCCTGAGGAACAGAATTATTGTCTAGGCAACTATTCTTTTTGGGGGCAGTGGAGGGATAACTGTAATGCTCAAGGGACCATGTAATGCTGTGGATGGAACCAGGATCAATCACAAGCAAAGCAAGCACCTTAATCCCAGTGCTACCTCTTTAGCTAGCTGTAGACTTCCTTCCATGTGCAATTTCTGACTCATAAACTTCATCCACAATTCTCAAAACATGAGAGCAATCTAGAAGTCCATCAGTTGTAGAATCGTAAACTAGGGAAGAGAGACAGAGTAGAATAATGATGCCATTCTACTACCAGCCTAGACATGGATGAATCTCACAGATTTGAGCCCAAAAGCACAATTGTGGTTCCATTTATCATGAAATTAGGAAAGAGACACAGCTATGAGTAGAAAAGTCCAATTCATAGTTGCCTGGAGTGGGATGCTAACCAGAAAGAGGGCTCAGCAGAATCTTCTAGGGCAGAGGAAATGTTTATGTCTTGGTATACACAGCATTTACAAGGGTCTATTACATCTACTTAGTTGAGTTTACACAAGATTTGTGTACTTTATGGTCCATATGTTATACTGTAAGTAAATATATTTAAAACTCTGACTTCAGTGAGAACCACAGAATTCATGTTAGCACATGATCTTGGTGGTTTCCCATCAGAACATGATCTGAACTAATTTTCCAAAATGTTCTGCCTTGTTTGGGAGACTTAAAGGTTATATAGCTTGATGGAATTTCAGCAGCAAGTAGATGTCTGGTAACTGTGCTTGTGGCAGGAAGCACAGCACTTAGAACTTGCTAAAGGGTCAATAACTGTGGTTGGGGCAGGAAGCACAGCTTTGAGAACTTGCTCAAAGGGTCAGTAAATAACTGTTTGTTATTTCCTCTCTCACTTTGTTGTATTTGTTGTTGCAATAACAGGGGCCGCACACACAGCTTACCTCTCTCCTCAGAGCTGGCACAGCAGGCTGCAGCACTTGCACTCTCAGCCATGGCTCTGCCTCGGTTTCCCCACTTTGGTCTCGGTGCTTGCACATGTGCTGAGGAGGTTCACACTCTTAGTTGAGGCACAGAGTTAAGACTGTGGTACTCACAAGGGTTGTGTCTGTACTCACATGTGCTTACCAGAGATCATACTTCCTGGCTATGGCCTTCAAACTTTGTTTCTCCAGTTCCTCTTTTATTTATATTGGTTTGGGGTCTACATCCAGTACTGTTCAGTGACTTTTTTTTTCTTTTTTGGCCACACCCAGCGATGCTCAGGGGTTACTCCGGGCTCCGCACTCAGGCAAACTACTCAGACGGTGCAGGGGACATATAGGGTGATGGGAATCGAACCGGGTCAGCTACATGCAAGGTAAATGTCCTCCCTGATGGACTATTGCTCCAGCCCCAGTTCAGTGACTCTTACTGACTTTGTGCTCAGAAGTGACCTCTGGCAATGCTTAAGGGACCATGTGTGCATCCAGGAATATGAATTGGGGTAGCAGTTGCCACAGTCACACGCCAGGCAATACAAGATCCTTATGTCCTGTACTATCTTTCTGTCCCTTCTTATTTTTAAGTGCTTTCTGGAGTTTGATCATCTTTTGTGGATCTCACACACACCTGGCTATTAAACAGCTAAAACCCCTTGCAGTGTTGGGAAACTCAGGCAGCAGACTGCCCAATGTGGCATTAGAGCATGGGGACACTAGGGATCTAAGCTTCAAGACCATATGCCTACAAGGCAAGTACCCTTAAGCCTCAGCAGTATTCCTCTGGGCTGGCAACAGGCAAGGAATTATTAGATTCCTGTTATAGCCCTAAATTAAAAGCAGTCTCTGTAAAAAAAAGAAGAAGAAGGAGGAGGAGGAGGAGGAGGAGGAGGAGGGAGGAGGAGGAGGAGGAGGAGGAGCAGGAGGAGGAGGAGGAGCAAGAGGAGGAGGGAGGAGGAGGGAGGAGAGGAGAAGAAGAGAAGAAGAAGAAGAAGAAGAAGAAGAAGAAGAAAGAAGAAGAAGAAGAAGAAGAAGAAGAAGAAGAAGAAGAAGAAGAAGAAGAAGAAGAAGAAGAAATCAGTAAGCAACCAAGTCTGATAGTTTGAATAGTGTAATATCTGAAAATCACCTTCAAAAACTAGAAATTGAGGAAATTGAGCTCCCATTTGACCCAGCCATACCACTCCTGGGAATATACCCTGAGAAGCCAAAATCACAGAGTGGAAACACCATCCGCACTTTTATTTTCATAGCAGCACTATTCACAATAGCCAGAATCTGAAACAACCAGTGTGCCCAAGAACTGATAACTGAATAAAGAAACTTTGGTACATCTACACAATGGAATACTATGCAACTGTTAGGAAAAATGAAGTTATGAAATTTGCGTATAAATGGATGGACACGAGAGGATCATGTTGAGTGAAATTATCCAGAGGGAGAGAGACAGATATAGAATGACATATATTATATATATTATATATACATATTATGATACCAATATCTAAGGTCAGGAGAAACATGGATCTGGAGGTCTTGCCAAAGGTGGAAATTACCACAAACATGTGGGAGTCAGAGGTTAGGTAAGACAGAGAAGGGAGCAGTGTGCTAATAATTGTTGAAAGTGCTAATACCAATCTAGAACTGAGCATTAAATACAGGCAAAAAGATACACATGATAACCTCTAAGTGTATGTATTACAATCCACAGTATGTAAGAGAAGGAAGAGAGAGAGAAAGAGAAAGAGAGAAAAGATAAAGAACCTGCCATAGAGGCAGGCTACGGGGAGGGGGAGGGAATTGGGGACATTGTTGGTGGGAAATGGGCACTGGTGGAGGGATGGGTGCTGGAACACTGTATGACCGAAACCCAAACATGAGCATCTTTGTAATTGTATATCTCACGGTAGTATAATAAAATATTTTT
>JAJIBD010002345.1:0-67820 GCA_021461705.1 Cryptotis parvus
AACAGGAGTCTTGAGTGCTGGAACAGGTGTCCGGAACATCGGTGTGATATCTTGAACTCTGGAAAGGAGTCTTGAGCGCTGGAGCAGGTGTCTGGAACATCGGTGTGGGCGTCTTGCAGGGCTTCTTCAGCAAGGAACATTGGCACCGTAACTGTACCTGTAGCTTAGCGAGACAAAAAACACTTTTCGAGGTTAATCACAAGTAGAGATTTTAAGGCTTTGTAGGGATCCAAGTCTGGGATGGAGAGAAGAATATAAAGAAGCTCCAACATGGGTGGAGCAGGGAAATAAGTATGAGAATTGATGATTTTAAAATTGATAAATCTAGTGGATCAGCAGTGGAGTTGATGAATGTAATAGAGGTTTGTAGTGGTCAGAAATTGAGAAGGTAGTAGTTGAGACATAACATAGCACAACATTAATCACAAACATGGTGGCTACCATGCACACACACGCACACATACATTTGATCGATCAATATCTTACAGCTGTATATGTGACCCATTTAGGGTGATAAATGGTAACGAGTCAAGCGCTTCATAAATAATAAAGCCGCAAATGATGGTGAGAAAGTGTCTTTTCCTGTGAATAAAGCATTGGGAAAAATTAGTTTTGCAAATTATTAAATTTTTTAGAGAGCACTGTTTTAGGAGTCTCGGAGTATTGAGCACTGTAGCGCAGGTTTACTGGATTCGAATATCTCATCCTGTGAACAGAATCATTAGAAAAAACAATTTTTTATTGATTTAGCAAACATTTTTTGTAATGAGCACTGTGATCAGAGTCCACCCATTTTTCAACCCTTTTTTTTTTTTTTGTAAGAAAGAAAATATTTAGGCTGTAAGGCAAGATATTAGACATGAACCATGATCACAGACTGCAAAACAAGATCATTATTAAAAGGAACCAATCCAGGAAGTTTAAACAGCAACTTGCAATTTAAAATTTAAGACTTTATATTGAAAGAATTAGTTGTTTTCTGATTTTTGGAGAATTCTAGTCTTGACAAGTCGCAGAGGGACCCAGAGTTTCTTGGCAGGGTTATCGCCTGTAGAAATGAAAGCATAGCCTCTTCCCGAATGAGGAGGTGACCAGCAATCCATTTATCATCAATTTTCACCCAGATAGGTGAATTGACTGTTTTTGAGTTTGCATATCTTCTTGAAAGTGACGTTCAGCCGCGGTATAGGGATCTCCCTTGAGGTATATTTAAGAAGTTTAAGGTGAATAATGTTAAAGATAAAGAATCCATTGGAGGCATGCTTGTTTTCGTTGCTTTAATAGCTGAGTTTTTAAGTGTTCTTGGGCACGCTCAACTATTCCTTGTCCTTGTGGATTATATGGAATTCCTGTAATATGTTTGATCTGCCATTCCTCGCAAAAGGATTTGGAAGGTTTTGCTGGTGTAAGCAGGACCATTATCTGTTTTTATGGTATGGGGAATACCCATGACGGAGAAGCACTGGAGTAAAAATGAACAAACAGATTTAGCTCTTTCAGACGTCATAGGAACAGCCCATATGAACCGGGAATATGTATCGATGACCACATGAAGGAAAGGTTTGTTGGGAAATAAGTTAGTATGAGTTATATCCATCTGCCACAATTGGTTTGTCTGTAAACCTCGAGGATTTGCTCCTGCTACATGAGATGTACAATGTAAAGGAGCACAGACAGGACAGTTGCGGACAATTTGTCTAGCTTGTCTCCATGGGATGCCATGGTGTACATGAAGGCGGCGGGCATTTGTATGTAGAGTCTGGTGCTCTTCCTCAGCTGATTTAAATACTGGTGCTGCCAAGAGATCTGCTGCTTCGCTTCTCGAACCATTGGCCCGGGAGTCGGCTGTGAGAACGGATGTGGGAGATGTATATAGGGAATGTTCTATTTCGGAGGAGATCTTGTAGTTTATGGAGCAGCTCCTGAATTATAGGATTATGGGCATTTAAAGAAGCAGTGACAATTCCAGGAAATAAACCAACTACATATGCAGAATCACTCACCACATTACATGGGCCAGATACGTGGGATAGTAAATGTATCAGGGTGGCGAGTTCCACTTGTTGGGCAGATTTATAATTTGTATGCACAGTAGTGGTCAACGAAGGACCTGTAATTCCACCCCTTCCTGATGAGGAGCCATCAATATAATACACTGGAGCATCAGGAATGGGAGAGGAGCGGACAATGGTGGAAATTATAAAAGGTGTCCTTTTCAGAAATTCCCAGGTTTTTCCAGCTGGGTAATGATAAGATATTTCTCCTGGAAAAATCTGCTAAAGCTCTCTGAAGGATTTCACTGAGTGGTAAAACAGCTTCAATTTTTTTTAGGGTCAGGTAGTACAATTACATGGGGATCATGTCCAAGTAATACTTGGGTTCTTGATCTTCCCTTAATTATAAGGTTAGCTATCATCTCAAGGTAAGGTATAGCAGTACGATTCTGCTTGTTATGTAAGTAAACCCATTCTAACGGTCCAGATAATTGGGCTATAGCAGCAGTTGGAGACTCGGGAGTGTTGAAGACCAAGAACCATACCTTTTCTCAGGGATTAAATCTGGAGAGGTAAGATTTTTGAAGCCGATCCATGAAAAAATCTAATTCCTTCTGAGCTTTAGGAGTTAGCTGCCTTGGGCTATTTAAAGCAGGATCACCTTCAAGGGTGTGGAACAGGTTACTGAGCTCACAGTTAGGAATACAAGGGAGGGGCGCACCCAGTTGATATCCCCAGCAGTTTTTGAAAATCATTCAAGGTTTTGAGCCTTTTCTGACTAATGGAGATCTTTTGAGGACGTACTGTAGTGCGGTCAAGAGCATAGCCCAAATATTCATATGGAGGCTGCATCTGGATTTTCTCCGGAGCTACTTGTAAGCCAGCCTCTGGTAAAACTGTCATTACATCATTATATAAATTCTGGAGATCTCTGGAATTATCACAAGCTAGCAGGATATCATCCATGTAGTGGATGATGTATGCACCAGGAAATTTAGCACCGAATGGGTCGCAAAAACCTCATCAACAAAGTGTTGACACATCGTAGGTGAATTAGTCATTCCTTGGGGCAATACTGTCCACTGAAACCTACGTAAAGGACCTTTATGATTAATGGAAGGGACTGAAAAATGCAAACCTTTTCCGATCATCTGGGTGGATAGGTATGCTGTAAAAGCAGTCTTTTAAATCTATGATAATTAGCGGCCAATCCTTAGGAATAGCTGCTGGAGAGGGAGCCCAGGTTGTAGGGCTCCCATGGGGACCATAGTAGAATTTACATTCCTTAAGTCAATCAGCAAACGCCATTTGCCTGATTTTTTTTTCTGTATTACAAAAACAGGAGAATTCCATTCTGAAAACGCTTTCCTCAATATGTCCTAATTTCAGCTGTTCTTCCACTAGATTTGTTAGCGCCTCTAACTTTTTGGTATTGAGGGGCCACTGTGGTGTCCATATAGGTTTGTCAGACTTCCACTGAATACGGATAGGTAGTGGGCGCTAACCACAGCGGCCCCAATTAAAAAGGGTTACTCCCGGTTTTAGGCTTATTATGGAGAGCTGGAATTGGTGCTCGACGGGGAATTGGACGAGGTATGTGGATTACTGCCCCCCCACTGCTCCAGCATGTCTCGACCCCATAAAGTTAAAGGCATAGGGGCTATATAAGGCTGGACCATGGCTACATTCCCTTCAGGGCCAATACACGGCAGCCACCTGGCACTCTGTCGGAGAAGAGAGGAGGAGATATTGCCTACCCCGCTCAGGCTATGGGACACTTTCTTTAGGGCCCAGTTAGAGGGCCAATACTTGGTGGAGATTATGGATATGTCTGCCCCTGTATCCAACATGCCTTTGAATTTCCTTTTATAAATTTCGATGGGTATAACCGGCCGCTTGGCCTGAGAAATTCTGGCAGTGTACCCAACTAGATAGTTAGCAGGTGGCTGGTGGGCTTGGTTCTGTGTGGCTGCATAACCAACAATGAAGTTGGCAGAATGGTTGGTACTGTTTAAGCCACCAGCTGTAGGGAGTTCGGACTGACTACACGGATCCTCAAAAAATAATAATAATTTAGCAAGTGGTTCCCTTTTTAAAAGTCCATTTAGTTGGCACAGATATTGACAGTATTATCTCTCCATGAGATTCAGGATCCAGAAGTCCGAAATGCACCGTAATTCCCTTAAATTTCAGCCAATCGCTCCCTGAATTAAACCCATACTACCTGGGGAGCAGGTCCTTTTATCCCTGTTTTTAGCATGTAGGGGTCTTGACTTGGGTATATTGTGACAGTCTTAGGGCAGAGAATGTCGAGACTGTCACTGCCTGATGGGGTAGGCCAGAGAGCATTTATTGACTGTAATTCTGTGGATTCTGATTCGGAGGATAGTGGGCAGGTGGAATGAAGGAGAGTGCCCTGGATTCAGCTGGGCCTGGGGCTGGCCCCCACCCAGTTTCCCGCATTAGGGGAGGAATAGATGTTATTTGAGCCATGCGGAGCTTGTGGAACCTGGGAGGGGGTCCATGTAACATTTCCTATAAAGGGATTATTAGAATGTTGCCCTGTATTGATAGTTTTAGGAGATGGGCAATCTCTACGGGTGTGTCCCTTCTTTCCGCAGCTAAAGCAGGTTATCTGTCCAGATGAAGTCTGAGGCTGACTTCGCCTCCAAGACCGACAGTCTCTGGCCCAATGTTTTCCTTTTCTGCACCTTTGGGCATGGTCCAGGTGGGGCCCTTCGAGGGGTGGAGCTGCGATTATTAGAATAGTTTCTTCGATTATTGTTTATCCTTTGAAGTTTATTGTTTCTCCCCCTAGAGCTGTCTGACTTGTTTCTCCCCCTAGAGCTGTCTGACATTTCATCCTCTCCTGATCCTCCTGCTGTATGGGATAAGCCTCTATATCATCCTGTGTTTTATGGGAGGTTAAACCGACATTTCTACAGGCCTTTAGATACCCCATGAGGTCATCCTTTTCCCTAATACCATATAGTAATGCTCGACATTTTTGATTAGCATTCCTCATATGCTAAGTTTCGCTTTTAGGATTTCTTGAGTGGTTGGGTCTTGAACCTGTCTTTGGATTGTTTCCACATAATCTCCCAACAAAATCAAAGTATGGCTCATCACGACCCTGGTAAATTTTTTGTATAGCTACCTAGAAATTCTGGGTCGGAACCTACTCTTTCCCACGCCTTTAATGCTGTCTCCCGAACGAATTTTAAAATAGGTTCAGGTAATGTCGCTTGTTTTGCTTTATTTTTCCATTCACCTTCACCTTTTAGCATGGCAAAAGTTATAGTATGGCCTGATTCCTTTTCTCTTAAAGTGTCAATATTCTGGTTAACCCCATCTGCATACCACATATGCCATTGCATGTACTGTGATTTGTTTAGACAAGTATCGGCTACCGTTTCAAAGTCTCCCAATACCCACTGACTACTTTCGCCTCCAATCAGCTAAATATTTTAAAGTATAAGGACTTGATATTCCAAACCTGTCGCAAGCCTTCCTAAACGGGGTTATTGCCTCAATTTTTAAGTCTTCATGAATCGGTTTTACTTTATCTTTAGATTGGTCATGAGAAAGATTGCTGGGTTTTGCTCTTTGACTCGAGCTAATCTGTTTCTCCCCTTCTTCCTCATCAGAGCTTGTAGTATCTGGCAGAGGAACATCTACCCCATTGAGGGTATTAACTCTGGAGAGATTTTCAGCTTGGGAATTTGCCTCCCTCTGGGTTATCAGCCACATTAGAATTCTTTTTTAGATTTTTTTTGCTGGGAATGTATACACCTTTTCAAGTCTACAGTTTTGGGGCGTGTTTGTGAACGGCTTTTAGTTGGTTCACACCTCAGTATTGGGTATGCGCTAGGTCCTGATTGATAAGTTATGAAATCAGAAATCTCCCTGCGTAACACATCCATTTCTTGGTTTAAGTTTTCAAGTTTCCTATATGTTTCTTCCTTTTTGTTCTTTCAATCTTATGTGTAACTTCCAAACCTCCTCTTTCTGTCCATCTATTCTATCTCTCTGTCTGTCAATTTCTTCCTCTAAGATAATGCTGATTTTATCGATATCCTTCTTCTGCTCTTCAAACTTTACTTCAAATTTTAAATCCTGTTTAATAATTTTACTTTCCTGTTCTTCTAATTTTTCTTTGAATTTTAAATCCTGTTCTTCTAATTTTTCCTTGAATTTTAAATCCTGTTCTTCTAATTTTTCCTCAAATTTTAAAATCTGGTTAATAATTTTACTTTTCTGTTCTTCTAATTTCTTTTCAAATTTTAAACTCTGTTTAATAATTCTGTCCTCAAGCTTTAAGACCAGTCTACCTGTAGCTTTATGATCCTCACTTATTTCTTCAATCGCTGAGTAAATCTCGTCCCTTAAGATTCCATTCAATTTATTACTTTCTTCCCTCTCTCTATTAAACATTGTCCTTACGCAAAGGTACAGTTTAAAAATCGCAAGGACCCAGATGATTTGTGAAAAGATAGAGTAGTTCTCAGAAAGGAACTTTATAGACTGGGCTATGTATTGTGCCGAGCCAATAAAAGATACAATGTATCTATACCATGAGATATCCATCATTTTACTCACGGTTCGGAGGCAGATGATCTCTGTCCGATGATAATTAGACCAGACAATGTTCGTGGTGCCCACACAAGGGCCCCCCAATGTCGGGCGCTCCGCTGGGGTCCCCGACAGTGCCGGGAAGCGAAGTTCCCTTCTACCTCCGGCCGGGCAGGAATGGATGAGCACTCAGGGATCCGATGAGGTTTTAAAAGACTTTACTTATCACAGGTTCAGGCATACAAATCAGCAAAAGGAAAAACCCGATGCTTAGGATTCCAGGCTAGAACCCCAGCCACGTGTAGGCCAAGATGGCGACCACCACGTGTATCGGCTTTGGGAAAGGAGAAGAACACTTCCAAGCAGGGCGACCGCTCACAGCGAAGCAGCAGCCCCCAAAGAAGCGGGGAGAGTGAAAACCGGCTAGTTTATACCCATGCAACTCAGGCCTTCCTCCCATTGTTATGGAAAGCAGGGAGTGTTAAATGTCCTTAGATAATCCCTCCCTGCACCCTCACCTAGGCCCTTTATTGTGCTAATGTTTTGAGCCAAATGCCCCTAAAGGAGTCCTGCAACATACCAGTAACATTTATATTAGGTCATTTCGATGACCTAATATAATGGTTTGAGAATCTTTATGTTGCTGGAGCAAGTGGATGCCTTTGGGTTCTACTAGCATGAGACAGGACATATGGAGAAATTACTGGTGCCCGCAAATCAGCAAATAGATGATTAATGGGAAGATAGTGATAGCGAAATATTAAAATGCACTTTAATGTTTAAAATACATTTTATAATGCTAGCAGATGAATATTTTTATGACTATTAGTCATCAGTACATTTTCTTTTATTCAAGTGTTTGTTCAGATTCTTTGCCCATTTCATAATCTGCTTTCTATTGTTGTTGAATTTTGAGTTACTTATATATTTGTGTAGCAATCTCTTCGACATTGTAAAAATTACTCTTCAAAACACTAAGGACTCTAAAAACTTATCCAACCAAAGTTTTTTGTGGCAATTGACCCAAAAGATCCCTGTGCCAGGACAGGAAGTTGAAAAGTACTGCTCAAAAGAGGACACAGACCTGCTCCTAGGCAGCACTGTACTCTAGGAATGGTCATGTTGGACTTGCGGTTAGAACTCTGGCTGCTAAGAGGTTCTGGCATTGTCGTGAAAGGACTGGTCTCACTGACATTCTCTCCTAAATCATTCCAGGAAAATCTCCATGTGGGATGAAGTCAGGAGATACAGAAGATACAAGCCCACTTATAATGCAAGTGCACTCAGGCCTGAAAATGACTTAAGGGACTCCAGAAATGTTGGAAGCAGCAAAGATTAAGGGAAACTAGAAATGGCTTATCTTGAGAAAATTAGTGCCACTCATTTACTCCAAGCAGCCAATGTAATGAACTTTTGATCACATGCATACATGGGCCATCAACCATGAAGGTAAGAAATCACTGATGGTACCGAAGTTTGATACTGACATGCAGGCATTGAAGTTCTTGAGATTCTTTTGGTCTGAATAAGTTCTTGGCTTGTCATAATTTTCCTGTGTATGTGTGTGCACAGTGTATGTGTGTGCACTGTGTGTGTGTTTTGCACATAGAGTGGCAAGTATAGGTGGAAAATAGAAAATATCTTGTGGAAATAGTGGTGTGAAATTTGCTGAAGAAAAGGAAGTGGGCAAAGAAATTTGGAAGTTGAGTATAAGAGAAGGAGCTACCATTCATTTTAAATACATTTTTGAGCAAATATATAATACTTTTTATTTTGAGATAAGCAGGTTAACATTTACAACTTATTTATGATCTTATAAGTAAAAAACCTAGAATGTTAGGGAAATTGTGCATCCATTATCATCATTTTTGCTTATATTTTCTCTTCTAATGAACTAATAGAATTTATTAAAGTATATTATTGTTTTTGATTAAATAGGATAATGCAAACATATATCTTACAACTACAATATTTAACTTTTCTATAGTAGATTTTAATTACTTCATTTCATTGTGCCTAAGACTAATTCTTAATTGGTTCATTAACCTTTGTAACTTTTCTTTTTTTTTTTCTTTTTGGGTCACACCAGGCGTGACGCTCAGGGGTTACTCCTGGCTCTGCACTCAGGAATTACTCCTGGCGGTGCTTGGAGGACCATATGGGATGCCGGGGATCGAACCCGGGTGGCAGAGGCCAGCCACGCAAAGGTACGCCCCGGAGCTATCGCTCCGGCCCCCTACCTTTGTAACTTCTGAAATTGCATCTCTTATAATCAACAGCGTTGTTATAAGGCAATTTGCATTTTCTCTTGCTAGTCATCTTGGGGCACCACTAACATTTTTTTGCTTAAGGTCTTTGACCTCACTGAATGCATGCACTGAAACTGTAATCAGATTCTTGCAGAAGACTTGCCTTTTTGCCACTTGCTTTCCTCTAGTTTCAAGACTGAGATGTACAACTTTCCCTGAATTGCACAGACTAGATGTTCACCTTGCCCTGAAGTGATATCTGACGGCATCTTTGGAAAGAGTTGCTTTACTCTAAATATACTCAGCTAAGAGAACCATCTTGTCCACAATCACCAAAGCTATTGTGAAAATTCATACACAGAAAACCAGTTCAAATAAAACTATGTTCATGCTTGTTCAGTCAACAAACTTTAGGATCAAAATCATCTGTGTTTTACCACCCATTGCAAGTGATGCTGCTTCTCTGCCCCAGTGGAAGAAAGAAGGAGGCTGGATCCTCTGCAACATCTCAGACAAGAGAATGCCAAGACCAATCAGAGAAAGCCACCACATACCAGACTCCACCCCTCCCTCCCCTTCCGCCCCACACACCAAAATCAATATAGTTAATTTTATTTATTTATTTATTTATTTATTTATGCTTTTGTGGGTCACACCTGGCAATGCTTAGGGGTTACTCCTGGCTCTTTGCTCAGGAATTACTCCTGGTGGTGCTTGGGGGGCCATATGGGATGCCGGAGATCGAACCTGGGCCGGCATGGGTCTGTCGCATGCAAGGCAAACGCCCTACCCGCTGGACTATCGCTCTGGCCCAATTTTAAATCTGATTTTTGTTCTGGGAAATGTTAAGTCTATTTGCCCTATACTTTCAACAGTACAGATAAAATGGACATTTTATTTTATCAGTTTTTGAGAATAGATATTTAATTGGTAAAATAAAATAGTTGGATTTTATTGAAATTAATGTTATAAGCAGGACCACAAATCTGAGTTTCTTTGGTACTGGAACCCTGTGTCTCTAACAGTTAGATCCCCATGTTTTCCAAATCCTGGGCCTTTTGCTTCATCTGTTTCGAAAATGGAGTAGGGAATTGGTGGGTAAAGGAGAACTTTTATTTAAATAGGACATTTGGCACTGGAGAATTCAAGGACAGAATCTAGAGCCATGGGTATTGGAATCTAACATTTTTATGGGAGTGGTAATGGTTGTGATTTAGGTTATTTCAATTTCCTTGTTCCTTTCAAGTTATATTAAAAGTTCTTGAAGTTTGTAGGGAGAACTGGAATTTGGAAGAGCATTGTTAAGGTAAATCACATCTAAATGCAAATATTTTTACCTTAACAATGCTCTTCTAAATTCCAGTTCTCTCACAAATTTCAAGAACTTTTAATACAACAATGAAATATTATCTCACACCACAGAGACTGGCATATATCCGAAAGAGCAATAACAACAAGTGCTGGTGTGGATGAGGAGAAAAGGAGACTCATTCATTGTTGGTGGGAATGTCAACTGCTATGGCCTTTTTGGAAAACATTTTGGACATTCCTCCAAAGACTAGAAATTGAACACTCGTTTGACTCAGTCATATCACTCCTGGGAATATTCCTTAGGATGCCAAAAACACACAGTAGAAACAACCATCCCTACTCTTATTTTCATAGAAGCATTATTCACAATAGCCAGAATCTGGAAACAACCAGAGTGCCCGAGAATCAATGACTGGATAAAGAAGTTTTGGTACATCTACACAATGGAATACTATGCAGCTGTTAGGAAAAATGAAATTATGAAATTTGACATAAATGGATGGACATGGAGAGGATCATGTTGAGTGAAATTACCCAGAGGGAGAGAGACAGATGTAGAATGACTGCATTTATTTGCATGACGTAAATACATATATGTACATATTATGATACCAATATCCAAAGTAGGGGGAAAACATGGATCAGGAGGTCTTGTCAAAGGTGGAAATTATCACAAACGTGTGGGAGTCAGAGGCTAGGAAAGACAGAATGGAACAGTGTGCTAATAATTGTTGAAAGTGCTAATACCAACCTAGAACTGAGCATTAAATACTGGGGAAAAAGATACACATGACAACCTCTTAATGTATGTATTGTAATCCACAATGTGGAAGGGAAGGAAAAGAGAAAGAAAGAGAGAAAGAGAAAGAAATAAAGAACCTGCCATAGAGGCAGTCTGGGGGGGGTGGAATCGGGACATTGATGGTGGGAAATGGACATTGGTGGAAGGATGGGTGCTGGAACACTGTATGACCGAAACCCAAATATGAACATCTTATGAACATCTTTATAATTGTATATCTCACTGTGGTATAATAAAATATTAAAAACTTGCCAAATAACTTGAATTCATTGGACTACAGTTTCAATCTTTTATATGTAAGTATGATGAGGTTTTTTTTCATGCCTTTTATGCCCCACAAGTAGATTCTCAGGTTTGTATTTACTCTCAGATGCCACCAAAAAAAATATATATATACATATGCATATATAATATATATAAATATATATATATATATATTGCAGACTCACTGGAATCTTTAATAACATAGAGTAGTTTTAAGGAATTTAGTAAAAATAAAAAACATTTTACTAATTATTGAAAAACCACAAATAGAATCTCCACCTCTTATATTTAGAGTCACTGTCAACTACTTCAGCAAATATTATTGTATTATGAAATACTTGATTAAACTTGATTAGATATTGAACATATTTTCACTTACTTTTGTTCTTAGACAAATAACAAAATAATAAAAAAAATCCATGTTTCTCATGCCTTGATTTAATGTAGTAATCGTGAATAAATTTTGATTCAGTTAATCTGAATGGGGCCTGTGATCACACATCTTTAGCAAGTTTTCAATATGTGCTACTGTATTTAGAGTCCATTTGAATCCTAAAGCTCTAGATAATAGATCATAGGACCCCAAACCCAACATGGAGGACATTCTCATGCATATTTGATGGTGTGATCCTTCTTAGTGGCCTCTTCCAATACATAAAACATGTTAGCAGAATTTTATGTCACTTTTTGTTGGCAGAAGGTAAATCTAAGGATATGCGAAGGAAGGTCTGATGGATACTGCTTGTTAACAAATACACAGGGACTTCCAGCAGACTGTCTCCCAATAGAGTTAGTATGTAGAAATCCCTAGTGAGACTGTTAAAGCTGCAAGTACCCAGACAAGGCTATCCTAGGTCATTTCTCTCTGCACATTTCCCTGTTGGCTATAACTAGCCCAAGATGGAGCCCAATGGATGATGCTTAAAGTTAGGCAAAAAACAGGTTTCTCTTGTTCTTCTGTCTGACAAGTCCTTGCCATTATGGGCTAGTCCGGAAGGCTGCATTAGCAACTGTAATGCGTTCTTTTGTTCATCTCACCTTACCTAGATAGCACCCCTTGCATGTTTTTGGTTCCTGGTTGTCTCCTTCCTATTATTCCTAAGTCCTATTCAATGAATGTGAACTGTCTTTGTAATGTAAACCATGCAAACTTTAAGCTGTATTGCCCTTTGAGACGAGGGATAAGGGAGTTGGGGTCTGTGTGGAGTCAGTCAGTCAGTCAGTCAGCTCAAGTCAGTCAGTAAAATGAGTTAGTCCAAGTGAGTGAGCTCAGGTCAGCGAGCTCAGGTTAATCAGCTAAAGTCAGTTAGCTGCGGTTAGTCAGCTGCCATGATGAGAACTGCTGCCCTCCGGCTGGTGATCATTAAAAATATTAATGGATATACATAGTGTTCCTGGTGTCTCATCTCTGCGCCTCTGACCCGACAGGACATTCCTGCTTCATCTTTCAATGTTATTATTTCAGTATAGTGCTAGACAAACAAAACCCAACTGCTACCCATAGTCCCCAACACAAAATGGAGTAGGACTCATTATCTCTAAACCTACAAGTCTGAGAGGCAGCTGAACTATTTCTAATGTAATCATTATAAAACATTTCTCACATCATAGGGCTGTTACAAAACCTTACAGATAATTGCACACAGCTTTTATTGTTTGTACTTAATTCCCACAGAGTGACATCCACACAACATGAATACTTCATCATACACACTCACCTTCATATGCCTGGACATTGGTTGAGACATTTCTTATACAAATATCTCAAGAACATCATTAATTTTCTTTATGTGGACTCATCTGAATTTTCGATAATATGCTGATACTAAATTTTTTATACTATCTATAGATTGTGTTCTTCAAGTAATTTTAAGAACACAATGCTTAAAATTTATGATAATATGATTTTAGTTCATTAGGAAAAAGTTATTACATTTGGAATGTTCTGCAAGGATGACTGCTTTCTATGAGGGAATAGGTCAGCTTTCCCCAAATAAACTTTCTGTAGAGATTAGAGGATAATCTGGCAGTCAGACCTGGCCAATTAAAATTGTAATTGAAATAGTTGAAAGTGTTTTTGTTGGCAAAATTTGGTTATTTTTTGCCTCACCTTAGGTTTCTTTGAATAATAAAACACAGGCCTGATCATAAGTCTCCTAATTTATTATTTTTTTTGCTTATCTTTATCTTTTTCCATCAAACAAAAATGATTATTATGGAGCTTGAATTAAAAACTAAAAACTGAATTATGGAGTGATGAGAGTTCATAAAATTATTTTTTAGTGAACAAGTATATCATTCAACATAAAAGATGTGGAAATTTATATTTTAGGTAAAATAGTGAAACTAATATGAGGATTCTAGAGGAAATAAAAATGTAAAAGAGGCATTCTTATAAAATATAAATTGACTTACCTCAGAGAAAGAGGAATTTAAATTTTGTGACTTTTAAGTTTAAGATATCCCAGATGAAAGAATAAAAATTGTTTTATGCACTATATTGAACATGTAGTAAAATAAGTTTTAAATGCTATATTTATCTTCTGGTAAAATCAGTTGTATACTCTTAAATATTTAATGTTTATCTGTGGGATAACAGTGTATCTAATCTTTAGCACAAGAACACCACAATCATGGCTGATTTCAATCTGCCCACTGGACTTCTCTTGATCAGAGTTGGTATCAGACATGTAGTCAACTTTATAAGCCATCATGAGTCTTTCCAGCATACGTTTACTGAACTCACAATTTACAAAACAAGATAAATAAGAGAATGTAATATAGATGGACATCAAATAAAATTTTTGGTAAAATTAGTAGGCAAATTATTCTCTCACAAATAAGTCAGTGTTTTCTTGAGATTTCTGATTAAAATGATAAATTTTGAGAGAAACAAAATTCATAAATTTTTACTTACAAATATTTTTGTAAAATCACCTTTTTAATTAGCAAGGGTGTAGCTTTGCATGCATGAGGTGCTGTTTTCAAACACTGACACTACCAAAACAAACAAACAAAACTCATTTTCTGCCAATCCATGCTTTTGGATATGTGGATTATGGCGTTTGGCCATACCAGGTTGCGAACAGGATCAATTACTCTTGGAGGTGCTTAGAGGATAGTGTTTGGTGCCAGGGACTGAACTATAGAGTCTGCCATATGCACAGTCAGCACTTTACTCCCTGTACTCTTTCTCTAGTTCTAATATCATACAGTTAAACTCAAATCCACTATCAAATTCTCTGAAACTTTTTACTGAATTCATGCTGCATTAATCTCTTAAAATGGCATATCTGATCTTATTAAGTAGAATCACTTGGAATTAATTAATTCATATGGTATTAATTTCTTTATCTCATCAAAAACTAATGAAACTGTAAGTTTTTATGTAGCACATGGGATTAGTATCACTTGTATCACTTGCCTTCCCGTTGTTCATTGATTTGCTCAAGCAGGCGCCAGTAACATCTTCGCTCATTGGGAATGAGGTCCACTATTGTTACTCTTTTTTGGCATATCACCATACACCACGGGTAGCTTGTCAGGCTCTGCCGTAGCTCTGGGTTCATCCCAGGGTCCAGTCTTTTCTATGTCAGACCATCAACCATCTAGGGCCCACGGAGCAGAGCCCTGGGTATAGACAAGCCTGTCTCCTTCTGCCACCTGCCTATGCAGCCAGGCACCGCAGCCAACCTGCAACCTATGGGATTAGTATTTTTGTAAAACACACAACTAATGAATTTGCAACCAGGATTAAGAAGATAGTTATGATATATGTGTGTGTATTATATCTATCTATCTATCTGTATTTTAAAGTACTCTATTGTAGTCTCTGTTCTATCTATTAAATTATAAATTTAATAGTGATAGATATTTCCATCTATTCTATTTTATCTATTAAATAGATAATTCCATCTATTGAATTATAAATTAAAAATCTAATAGTGACAGCAGAGCAGATAGGGCATTTGCCTTGCCCGTAGCTGACCCGAGTTTGATCCCTGGCATCACATATGGTTCCCTGAGCACCACCAGGAATAATTCCTGAGTGAAGAGCCAGAAGTAACCCTTGAGCATTGCTGGGTGTGACCCAAAAAAGCAAAATAATAATAAATAAATAAATAAATAATGAATTCTGTGAGACCACCTGTGATGTAGCAAAGTTTATAATTTAACATATATTAATGTATCACATTAATTTATTTTAATATGTGATGTATAAAATGTTTCTTCTGTCTTCCTAGCACTTTAAAGTTTATACATCAAATTAAACTTGGAGTACACTTTAAATGGACTAGAAAAATGACATGTTATATAGATTACAGGTTAGACTCATATTTACTTGTGTCTTCTTATTTTCAGGTTTTAAACCCAACTCAGAAATGTTTGACCTGGATAACATTTACCCCGGACCCCGCCAGGTCCCGACAGTGTCAGGACAGAGGTTGTCTTCTACCTCCGGGACGCCGGGGAAAGATGAAAACCACGAGTCGGTGCAGTTCCAAAAATGGCTTTTAAAAAGCTCTTCCACAGCACTCCAATATAATGAACAAACTCTAGCTCTGGTCCGAACTTAGACCAAAAGAGCCTAAGTCTCCCACCAAAGAGAGAGGATGTCACCCGAGCTAGTCCTACCCAAAGCAAGCCAAAGCCGCAGGGCCAAAAGCTGAAGGCTGAGGAACCAAAGCAAAGGTAAGGGGCCTCAAGTCCCCTATACACCAAGTATCCAATCGGGAGGTTGTCATGCCAACAAAGAACCCTAAACAGAGTGTAGTGCCACACCCTATTGCAGGTATAACAGGGTCACCCAGGACTAATCCAGTGAAGATTAGTCCTTGGTGACTGGACTAATCTCTCCACTGAAGAGGGGCTGATATAAAGTAATACATCTTGACTTCTGAGCTCTGTAATCTAGATGGTACCCACAAGGTCCTTCTTATTATTATCTGCAAGTGATTCTGGTATCTTGTTCTCGACTGGATTCGCTTAGCAATATGATCCTTCCTATAGTCTTCCTATAGTCTCAACGTAGCCAGGGTGGTAGTCTCCTGGTAAATTCTAACTTCCCACATTGGGTGCAGTGGGTATAAAGAGGAGCTGTGCCCAATCTAGAAAACATAGAAGTCTTAGTAGATGATAAGTCAGAAGTTATTCAATCAAGGTGACTTCTGTAACTGCCCACCCTCTAGCAGTGTTTACATAGAAGAGATCTCATTAGAATGAACATTGGCTTAAATAAGATTAAGCTGGGAGTGAGCTTAACAGATTAAGTGGGAGTGAGCAAAACAACAAAACTCCCAGATTAGCTAAACATGTCCTCCAACAACCAGTATATATGTTAATCACTAATGACTGTTCAATTATTCCAGGAAACACATGCAAAATAAATCACCTTTTTATGCAGAAAAGAAAACAAATTATAAATTTGAATTATTAATTATGATTAAGCCTGGCAATGTTTCTACATATATATGAATATTATAATGTAAATAAAAAATAAATATAATACCTTTAAAGCATTGAGCTCCACCCGGACCAGCCTATCAAGCCTGGCTCTCGCCAGCGGGCGATGGTTCATCAATAAATGCTGGATTTGAGGTGACTACAAGAATATGCTACCCGCGGCAGAGCCTGGCTACCCGTGTCAATCTGACATGCAAATACCAGTAACAATTATAGACCTTATTCTGACCTGATGGAATGGTTTGAGGCTCTTTATTTCCTGAGCAAGCAGGTGCCCTTGGGCTCTTCAGAGCAGGTCATATGGGATCTACTGGTGCCCGCCGAGCAACGATGATGACGGAAGACAGGATACAGTGAGCAACATAGAGGAAGCTTTTCTTATTTTCTTAAAGATCAAGCCACATAATAAAAAAAAACCCTATGATTTTATGTCATTCATATATTTACAAGTTATAACTTAGAAAAGCGGTCTTTTTTAAATCCGGCCTAGGTATGCTGATCCAGAGACTCACAGACATGGGGCAGAGCTGCTACTGGCTCTCCCTGTGCCCAGCCACCCATGAGGCGCCCGGGAAGGATGGTGTGTTCTAGCCCTGGCCTGCCACCCCAGCAGAGCCTCACAACAAGCCAGATGACCCCCCCACTCCATGAGGGCCTCCATTTTCCACAATTGGACTTCCCCCTCGTCAGAACTCCACTCAGCAGACCAGCTTATCACAGCCCGGCTCATCAAGATCCACCCTGCAGCAGTCTTTTTAAAATCTGGCCCAGGTTTGTTGATCCAGAGACTCACAGACATGGGGCAGAGCTGCTACTGGCTCTCCCTGTGCCCAGCCACTCACGAGGCGCCCAGGAGGGATGGCGTGTTCTAGCCCTGGCCCGCCACCCCAGCAGAGCCTCGCAACAAGCCAGACGACCCCCCCACACTCCATGAGGGCCTCCATTTTCCACATCTGGACTCTCCCCTAGTCAGAACTCCACCCAGCAGACCAGCCTATTATAGCCCACCTCGTGCAGCCACTTGTGTCCACGTGGTTCACAAATAAATGCTGGATTTAGAGATGACTACAAGAATAAGCTACCTGCACGGCAGAGCCAGGCAAGCTACCTGTGTTGTATTTGTTATGCCAAATACCAGTAACAATTATAGACCTCATTCCCATGACCTGATGGAATGGTTTGAGGCTCTCTATGTTCCTGGAGCAAGCAGGTGCCCTTGGGCTCTACTTGCATGAGACAGGACATATGGAGATGTTACTGGTGCCCGCTCGAGCAAATCAATGATGAACGGGAAGACAGTGATACAGTGATACAGTGAACTTAGAAAAGAACTGTCACACTTGGAAAAGCCACATAAATCTTGGAAAGCCACATTTCATATGTAGAAATCTATGCCACCCCCAGACATTGCAACAGGGCCAAGAACAGCAAGAAGCACAACAAATAGCAGCTGTGGGTCTTTAGATGTATGATACTGTTTAGGCTAATGTTCCTGATATAATATCATGTGTTCAAAGGGTGCAGCTGTACCAGCTGTTGAATATGGCAAAAACACAGATGATAGAAACTGGCACCAATCCTTACCTCTCCTCACGCCAGTTCCTGCACACTACTTTGAGAAATGTTCACAGAGAACCATCACCAGCATTTGGACAAAACCTATAATGTAATTCAGTCAAAGGGCAGCTGCCACTGACAAGACTTACGTGTAGGCATATTTGAAATTAAGTATATTTGTTCACTACTGCTGTGTCACATCCACCCTCAGATACAGAAACTTTAAAATATTTCTTTATTGCTCACACTGATGAGAGTGGGAAAGGTTTCAGATGGTTTAGGTTGGCTTTGGCTCAGGACTGTTTTATTCTTGCTGTAACTTATAGATTTGCTATGGGAGCTCGGGCCTCTATACATCCATTCTGAGGCCCAGGATGAAGGACAGAAACAACTTTGAAGGAAACTCTTCTCATGACATTGGTGAAGCACTAAGGGAAGAATTGAAATACAGGGATTTTCATGTCTCGGCTTAGAACTGGCAAACTGTCACTTCTACCCTTTTTCTTGGACCAAGACAAAGTTGAATGGCCAAGTTCAAATCAAAAAAAGACAGAACTACATTATACCCCAGAAGATGCCATGGTAAAGATATAAATAGAAGATTTAATAAATAATTGAGTCCAATGTAATACTATATCACATGAATCTATGAGTTTTTCTGTAAAACCTAATGATAATGATTATAAGTTATCTTTCATATAGTTTAGAATGGCCTATGCACCATCCCATCATATACACTATAAATATTTTAATATAGCATATATATATATATACATAGATAGGGACTAAGTTCTTATAACAATGCAGTATAAAGTGAATGTTACTGTATTCTCATTTTATAAATTGGTTACTATTGGTAGGGAAATGTCTTGTGAGCAAATAACGGTGCATTACTAATTTGAATAACAGTTCCTAGTTAACTATTTTATAGTTGAAAAAATGATTAGGTACAGTATCTGTGATTACTCAACTTGTATTTCCTGATTTATGCATAAATATGAATAATCTGAATATCATGTTTATTAAGAAACTGGGAGAAGTCTCTATGGCCATCACTGGATTTACCTACAGCACATAGGAAGATGAGTCCAATGACCTTGCAGCAATAAAATTTACAAACCAGAAAAAATCCCTTGGTTCAAAAACTAACGAATTTCAGATGGCTGAAGATATATCAGAATGAAATTCTGATGAGGAATTTAATGTGCTTTCCCATTATTTTTCTTTTAGGTTTGAGTCAATAACAGAAACCTAGGGACTTCTGGTCATTGATAAAAGTAATCCTTTGCACATACATATCTCAGAGTATATTGGGAAGATAATTTCATAGAAAGAGGAGAAACAGTCATTGCTGTTTCTTTCCCAGAAGTGGTCAATGTGGAGGCTGGATCAAAGAGCAGAGCTAGGAGTGCCCAGTAGCTTCAGGGCCTTTCCTCAAATTCTCTGCTACTGGCTTCTGTTGAGTCTAGGATCAAGATGGAATTGTTTCTTGTGATTCTTCTTCCTAGTTTTGTAGAGTATGTTCCCTCTCTTTCAAAAATGCAGAGGATTTTATTTTCATAATATTCCCACTAGAGTTTTTAAACAGAGCTGATAAATATTGAACATTCATAAACAGTGCATATAATTTTTTTCAAAAGAGAATGATCATATCTAAAATATACTTAGGGACTGGAAAATAGATTAGATAGGGTGTTTTCCTTGCATACAGCCTACCTGGCTGCTGCCCTCTTCCCTTGAGTCCTCCAAAAGAGATCTCCTGAGTAAAGAGATAGGAGCAAGTGCTAAGAACTGTTAGATATGGCACAAAAAAAACCTAATTTCTGAAAAAGAGTCTACTTTAGTTCTCCCTAGCATAAGGATATTATTATTCCATTTATTTTCAGAAGGTACACATTTAAGAATGTTTTCAGAGGCCAAGAAACAGTTTAGTCATGAAGACATATGCAGCTGAGCATATGCTCAACCCAGGTTCGGTCACTGATACCATATTTCCACCTTAGTATCAATAGGTAAAGTTCTAGGGATTACCAGGTACCAGCAGGGTGATCCGGAAATTCCCAGCTGCAGGGGAGTAGCACCCCAAGGTCCCTTGGTTTCCTGAGCAACTCTTTGGTGTACTCCCATTCCCTGGTTTCCATTACTTGGGAAGTAGGGATGTTGAGTAAATACTAATTCTTACTACTGAAATAATCTTTTACTGGGGATTCAAGTACCAGGGGAAGTGTTTTATTCTATAAGTTTGACTTTTATAACAGCTGGACTAGAGCCATTACTGAATGGATCCCACAGGATGTCAAAAGATCACGTGGCCGCCCACCTACAAGATGGTCAGACTTCCTTGTTAAGACCCTGAAGGTGCGGTTTGAGGCTCTTCATATTCCTGAATCAACCAGATGCCATTGGGCTACATTGGCACGTGATAGGGTCCAATGAAAATGTTACTGGTGCCCGCTCTAGCAAATTGATGAATAACGGGAATCAAGTGATCAAGTGACTTTTATGATAGTTTTTATATTTCCCACTCTTGGTTGTTCATTTTACACATAGGCATTAATTCAGATTTGACTATTTTTTGCTGAATGAGGTCATCCTGAGGGAAGGGTGGAACAGAACAAACTTCATCACTAATCTACCACATAATTAGAGAAATTACAGTAACAAATTAAATTCTAACAAACATGGTAGGTTCTTATTTTAAATATTTGCTCTTAACAACCCACCACCAGTGTGACCTTCTCTCCACCATTGTCCATAGTTTCCCAACTACTTCCTAAGTCTGCCCCAAATGGTATTATGAAATGTACCATTTCATTGTAACAAGCACAATAAGGTAACTTATTTTGTGCATGCCATGAAATGTACAATGAAATGGTACATTTCATTCTAACAATGAAATGTTAAGCGGTATTATCAAAAAATACTTCAGTTAAAGAAAGTTTGTGAAAACTGTTATATCTCCTAGTAGTGTTATTGAAGCCATTATCTGAGGATTTATTATTGTTTTTGCTTATTGGGTATAGTTAGCTTCTATGTTATTGTTTTTGTTCTTTGTTATTGTTTTTGCTTACTGAGTTTAGTTGGCTTCTATGCTACTTTCCTGCCTATTTCACTGTGCTACACATAGGCTGTCATTGTGGAATTTGGAGATGTCATGTAGCCATAGCCATTCCTGGATCTGTGTGCTCCAGGATCTGTGCACCTGGGAGTTTTGTCAGTTCAGTGTTTCTTCCAAGATTAGTCTCTAAGCAGTGAAGATAGGCTGCTGGTATGTAGCAGTGGTGGGATGTGGATGTGGCTACTGTGGCTTCTGGTAGTATGGAGAGTTGAGGAGAGGCTTCCCATTCCCTTTCTGAGAAGGCTCCAAAGTTAGAGTTCCCAAACCAGTGTGCTTTGGAGTTGCATTAGCTTGGCATCTCTGCAGAGATTATTCACGAAGGTACAAACTCGGGCTGTTTGTATGTCAATTCCTGTGGAGTATTGTCTTTAGCAAGCTCAGAACTTGTCCACCTCTCTTCCAAGGATACCCCCAGAGTTTTCACCTGAAGACTAGTGTCTCTGCTTGGCTTGCATCTCTTGCCTTCTTTTTTCTTTTTTATGCTTGTGAATTTAATATGCTGGTTACGTTGCTAATTTTAAGATGATATTATGAACATAGTATATGTTTCTGAATTTCAGCTGTATAAAGGGATGCATGTTGAGAAGCCTTTGCCCCGCTTCCAGTCAAAGTTCATGGTGCCTGCTCCATAGGAAACAATGTGCCTAGATTGTTCATGTATCTTTCCAGAGACCTATGACTCTTTCTAATATACTACCACAGTTGAGGCATTTTGAAAAAAGTAGAGTGCATCTTTGAGAAAGTTCTGGACAAAGCTGGCTTTCAGAGGTGGACCTTCATTTTTGTACTGTAATTATAGACCTCAAAGAGTGGGGCCAAGATGTGCTCATCCCAGAAGGGTGGGTAAGGCCTATCTTGTGACTTCACCAAGTCACCTCATGAAGACCGTACCTGTGTGTGGTCATTATTTATTTTGAGAGCTCTTTCTGTTCCAGAGGAAGATTCCATAGAAGCCATTTCTTGTCTGTTATTTTACTTAAGGATAAGGGATGATTCACTCCCTACTTTAAAACAGGTGTAAGGAAATGAGTAAACAACTATAAGCAAAAGGAAAAAGTAAAATAAGATAATAATAAAGTTATGAATAAATGGAAATTTTGTTTCTCCAATGTCAATGGAAGGTGACAATATGTTTGCTGTTTGATCAAAGTTAGGAGGTCAAGGGTCACCCAAGATTTTTCTCTAAAAGTAGCCAAAGTATTTGTAATATATACTTCAGGTTTTCAGATATTTCCCTTTCAGATAAATAAACAGCAAGTCATAAAACCTCCTGTAAATCTTTATAATTACAGCTGTGCTGTGTTTATCAGGGACCTCCCAGTGTGATTCAGAGAAATACTGCATAATTTTTAATGGAAAATTGTTATATCATGGGGCATATTCTTCCAGCCTTAGCTGGATAAAGAATGCTTTAATCCTCAGAGAGAATTTTATAACTTGAGTATTGTCATCACTTGACAGTCCAACTCCCTACAATTACTACTTTTCATAAGGTTTCTGTATTTCAGCTAATACCTAGAAGATATGAAGTCTTCTTTCTTCTCTTTTTCATCATCCCATTTTACTTCCTCTTCCTTCTCTTCCTCCTTATCTTTTTTTTTCTCTCCCTCATGCATAATTATAAATATCAGAAATCATCTTCACCCTCATGTAAAACTAAAGTGCTATCAATTGAATTTAAGTACTTTTTTTAAAAGGTATAGCAATAGAACTTAAACATTTATATATTACTAGAATGTAAGTTCCATGAAGCAATAACTATTTCTGTAGGGCTTATAATTCTGCCTGGCACTAAAGTGACAGGTAATTTTATATGACAATTTGACTATACAACGGTAAACAGATATTTGATTAAACATTATTATAAATGAAGGTTTTTAAAATATTAGCTTTCAAATCACCAAACTCCAAGTAAAGCAAATTACCCCCATGAGGTAATCTTATTCAGTTGAAGGCTTTAATAGAAAAAGATTGACCTTTTCAAGTAAAAGATAATAATGACAGCAGGGAGACTTTGGACTCAAACTGTTATTCTTAGTCAATCATGCATATTTTGCAAATTCTCTACAATCATGTGAACCAATCCCTTAAATTCTCTCTGTCCTCCCCCACCAAAAACAGACACACACATATATGTTAATAAAAGTGCTGACATGTAGAAATAAATTTTGTAGCAATGAGAGCAAGACTACTATAATCTCTTAAGTGGACTGAGTTGGATTTGTTCTGGAAAAGGCCATTACTGGGACTGAAAGATTTGTTTTTCTTTGGACTAATATTTCTAGGACTCTCATTCCCAAAACTTGCTTTTCTAAAACTTAAAGGATTAACTAATTTAACCTTCTTTTTTAACAATTTAATCCAGTGTGTGTTCCCTAAATGAAAATTTGACATGAAATGTAGATATTAGTCCTCTTGTTTTACCCTTTAAGATGTTACTTATTCTAATGTACATGTATTCTAGGGCTGTATAGATCTAAAAACCTCACATCTTAGGAAAAACTATTCTTCTGACCTAATCTGAAGAATCATATCAATTAATTCAGTGAAGACCATGGAGAAAAGTGTTAGAGCCAGAGAGATCCTGGTTAAATATATGGTCCACTGAGCACCACCAGCAACAATGCCTGAGGACAGAGGCAGGAAGAAGCCCTGAGGACTATAGGGTTTGGTCCACACCTCCAGTTCCCTGAAAAGAGAAAGAGGTTAATTGTCCTAAAAGTTTTTGACATAAAAGTTAGTATAGAGATGGCATTCTAAAATAGGTAGAGAAAACTGACTTGGTGATGCTTTTCTTGCCACCCTGTCTTTTATTATCAACTTAATCTTCACTGTCATTGTCCAATATGGGTTTTCATACCCTGTACAATCAATCTAGATCATTTATGTTAATTACAAAAATGTCAGTTATGCCAAAAACCAGGACATAAAATGTATACCTGGGTGCTAATGAGTTAATACTCTGACACTCTCAGATGTCAATTGTAATAGATTTCAGGACATGGTGTCTCTACTTGAGCAATGGAATTCATTAATTAAAATTCCATGTTCTCACTGATCAACAGAAGAAATATTTGGAATTACATTGATTTTTGGACTTTATTAAGTAGGAAAATAGCCTACTTAGATATTTGTCTACTAGAATGTCTACTCAGACTATCTGAGGAGTCCTGCGAAATTGTGATTTTATCAGACTCTGCATAGAATTTGAAAAGGTCATATTCGTGACAAGGTAAAATACTTTATTAAATTCAGCTATCTTTTATCTTTCTTTGTTCTTTATCAATTAAAAATAATTTATCAGGAAATGGTTCTGTAAAGCATGACTTTTTATTTTCATAGAGCTAGGAAACTACAAATTCAGTTTCAAATTGGGAAAAATTCAAACTAGGAAAAAATAAAAAACAAAATATGGATGCCTACCCAGACTCCACAGGTCTACAGAGCCCATCCAAGAGAGAAGCCGAATTCCAGCCCAGGTATGCAGGACTCTGCCGCCAAGTTCACTAGGCTTCCCAAGGAGCTGAAGCTGGGGTCCCTTCCCCACCTTGTTTCCCTCCACAAAGGTCTGGTGGACCTGCCCAGGACTGTTGCTGATGCTGTAGGTCAGAATCTAGGTACACAGGTGCAGGGCAGAGCTTCTGCCCACCTGCTCTGTACTAGGTTGATGGAGCCTCCTGGAAGGGGTGCAGGTTCGGACCCTTCCCTTTCACCCAACAGACTCTCAGAGGCTGGAAAACCTCGCACACCACCACCACAGCCATTCTCAAGGTCTGGACTCCACAGCTCAACAGTCATCCACCCCCATGGCGGGCGACTGCAATGTAACAGCACAATATCTCAAAACCAGGTCTACTCATGTTACAGGTATCCCATCCCATTTCAAAGAAACAAGTGTGTGGACACGATATGTGGTCTGTGGGAACAAATCAAAAATTTCCTATACAGTGGGCTCACATGGCATAATGGAGATTTAAGAATCTCCAATGACTTTTGTCTAAGACTACATTCATCGACTGTGCTTAGAGAAGTGGCCCCAATGAGCAACATAGAGTAGATTATTCAGTGTATGCATAGGACAAGCTCAAACAGAGGTTGAGATAAATGTGAAATAGGTGTTTTCCATAGGTGCAAGTGGCGGTGAGTCTGGGGTTGACAGTTGAAAATCACTGTGTTCTGGAAAACCAGAAAGTGAATGCAAGAACAGAATCTGCCAGACTCCCACACAACAACCCAGAAAAAAAGCCATGACTTTATCAGGAATATTCTCCTTATACAGACTGTAATGATCAACATAATTGGTGCAGTCTAAGGGACAGGCAAGGGGATGGGGACGGGGGTTGGGTGGGAAATGAGGGTCTCTGGTGGTGGTGGGGACACACTGGTAGTCGGACAGGTGCTGAACGGTGAATCTTTCTAACAGCTGTATTGCAAAAAGCTTTGTATTTCGTAAATCACGGTGTTTAAACAAAGGAAAAAATATATATTACCAGAAAGAAACAGCAAAGAACTTGTCTTAAGTAGAGTTATAACATATAGCAGTACAATTCCTTCTCATTTTCTGATTTTATTATTTGCACTGATACTTTAGCTTTTATAAACAATGTTTTTTAAAAAATTTTATTATACCACTGTGAGACATACAATTAAAAAGGTATTCATAATTGGTTCTTGGTAATACAGTATTCCAGCACCCATCCCTCCACCAGTGCCCCATTTCCACCACCAATGTACCCCACCCCTCCTGCCTACCCCCAGGCTACCTCAATAGCAGGTACGCCAGTTTCCTCTCTTTCTACTCTCTCTCTCTCTGTCTCTGTCTCTGCATCTCTCTCCCTCTTTTTACACATTATAAACAATGTTTATATTGAAAAGAAACTTGATTCCTACATTGTGTGGATGAATTTCCTCTTAAGTAAGAACGATATGGGGACTAGAGGGATAGCACAAAGGTCACAGTAATTGCTTTGCATGAAGCAAACTTTTATTTCTGGGTGGCCCATCCCTTTCCCTTAATCTCCTGCCCCCAAAAGTAAGAGGGGTGCAGGAAGACAGAGGGGTGAAGGAAGAAGTCCGAAGAGAAGTAAGTGATCAGTTGATTTATGTCTTCAAAATAACTTAGAAATTAAAATTGCTAAATCAATTTTTGTTTTATTTATTTATTTTTGCTTTTTGGATCACACCCGGCAATGCTCAGGTGTTAATCCTGGCCCTGCACTGAGGAATTACTCCTGGGTGCTCGGGGCCCTATGGGATACCATGGATTGAACCCAGGTTGTCTGTGTGCAAGGCAAATGCCCTACCCGCTGTGCTATTGCTTCAGCCCAATTTTAAAGACAAGTAGCATTTGCTTAAAAAATTATGATACAAAGAACAATAGAATTAGGTGCAAATTGGCATTTGTAAAGATGAAATAGAATTTCTTCTGAGAAGTTAATAAACTCAAGTTACTCAAGGTTATATATCAAAGAGATTCCTGAGTTTTGAAAGAAGAAATATATGAAACAGATTTGTTTGGGGAGTTGCAGCATAAGCTTCTGATGTTGGGCTAAGTGAAGGAAAAAGTTGTTGGATCCAGAGTAGCTTTTCAATTTTTTTTTGTGAGAAGAAATGAGCTAATATAAATAATATTTCCTTTTTGTACTTTGCCTAAACTATTCTTCTAAACTGACATTTAGTCCAACCAATTCCCAGAGATTCTCATATTTCTGTCTCAGTGCTGCTCATGAAATAAACAAAATTCTTATAAAATTCAGCTACATATTGAATATATTTACAATATGAGTATAAATATTATGAAGCAAAGTACATTGAACAGAGAGTCCAGGGGTCTGGATCCTGGGCCTACTTTTCTGCTGGCTATCTGGCAGTCGACTCACTTGTCTAAATTTTCTCATTAGTGAAAATGGAGGGATGAACCGAGAAACTTGTGTTTTCTGCCAGCAAGAATAATCAGACTTTGTCATAAAAAGTAGCCTGGGCATGTTAATAACAGTGAGTAATGTGCACAGTCATTTTTCAATAAATTTGAGAACTTGTGTTCTTGAGAAAAATCTTGGAAATTATGCAACCTTTTCCTCCTTGGGGAGGAAAAAGTCTATCTCTGGCCTTTTGCCAAAAGAGATTTGTATGTCAGATTATCAGGAGAAAATGTATATATAATAGTTATATATACATATACATATATACATATACATATATATAACTATTATATACATATGTGTGTATATATATAATACATAGATATATATATGAAGGGTTTAAGGAAGATAGGAAATTATATCTATGCCAATCTAAGCAAAGAAATGAGATTGGGGCTGTGCTGGATGACAGGCCTAGCTAGCTTGGGATCTCTGCTGTATAATCTACTTATAGTTTAAGCTATTGACATGTTCTTAAGCCAGGGTCATGCTAATGAGATCTCTGTTCTGTGTAAACATTGATGAACATTATGACAGCAAAAGAGTCATTTGACTCTGAATCATTAACTTCAGAAATGTTGCTATACTCTCTACTATAATTTCATTTTTATCTAGATTGGGCACAATTCCTCTTAATACCCACTGGTCCCAGAGTGGAACAATTAAGAATTTACCAGAAGACCACCACCCTGGCTATGTGAAACTACCCTTTAAGAGTAAAGGAAGGATCATGCTATTTTGCCCTCAAGCAGGCAAGCATGACCCTTTCAGTAAACAGAAAACAAGACACACATAATTGTCGATGCAGGGGTGCCCACCCAGGGACACCAGATGTTGGGGACACCACTGGGGTCCCCAGCAGTGCTGGGAAGCGAGTTCCTTTCTACCTCCGAAGCCAGCGGGAATGGATGAAAACTCAGGAATCCGACGCAGTTTTAAAAAGCCTTTACTTATCACAGGTTTAGGCATACAAGTCAACAATAGAAAAAAACCCTGTGCTTAGGATTCCGGCTAAAACCCCAGCTAAGTGTAGGCCAAGATGGCTGTCACCATGCGTTAAGGCCCTGTAGAGAGGAGACAAAGACAAGACTCCAAAAAGAGTGCAAGCCCCAAAAGAAAGCCCAAAGAGAGAGAGAGAGAGAGAGAGAGAGAGAGAGAGAGAGAGAGAGAGAGAGAGAGGGGAAGCAGGCTGGTTTTATACCCCTGCAACTCAGACCTCCCACTATTATGGGAAGCAGGAAGGGTCAAATGCCCTTAGGTAATTTCTCCCAGCACCTCACCTAGGCCCTATTATATGCTAATGTTTTGAGCCAAGATCTGCCTGGAAATGCCTTTATAGGGTAGCGAAGGGGGTTTCTGAGATGACATGTCTCTGTACCAAAGACTAATACTAATACCAGTTAAATATTTCTCCAAGCCTTCACAAGAGTCTCGTCTACTTCACGGTAATTTTGTATTTTAGTTGTCTTTGAGTTATCAGGAGGCCATGCTTGCTTGCTTGGAGGCAAACAGCATTTCTCTCTGGTCTAATTACGTAGAGATCCAATGTGGCCAGGCAAATATGCTGGTAAAATCTAGCTAGTCCCACGATGATTGTGGTAGCATGAGAGAATATTTATACCAGCCAGTACAGAATACATGGTCAGATAAACTGCCACATTTAGACTACCCCCTACCTACGAAGTGACCTGCAGGAGGCAATCCAGGGCTGATGCAGAGGCTCTTAGAGGAGTCCTGCAACACATAATCACCTTGGTGTAGAAAAAAAGAATAGATCTTGTGAGTACCATCTAGAGTGCATGACACCCATAACATTATGGTGTGTTTCTGCCCATGAATATACTTCCATTGAGATGTATTTCTTTACACCAGGTCTCCCTCTCTCTCCAGTGTTTGGACATAAAAGATAATCTCTGAGAAAGGGACTAGTCCCTGGAATAATCATTTGTTTAGACCTGAAACAAGTGTGGTAACATCCTAGGGTGGTACTACCCAACTTCTACACCTAGAAGCTGATTCGTTGATCTTTGTTGACACTACCCTCCCTGAAGATAGGATTACTTTTGTACATACAAGGGGACTGACTTGAGGTCAATGAAGATGGAGGGATGAATAAAGAAACTTGTGTTTCTGGAATTCACTTTGGTGGGGCACTTGGGCGCCGGTGAATGGTCTAAGTTCTGACCAAGCACTAGAGGTCTTTGGAATCCCATTATCTTGGATTGCAGTAGTTGAGCTTGTTTTATTGATAATTATTAAAAGCCTTTTTTTAACTGCACTGGACTGTTAAGCTTTCATCCATTCCCGCCCGGCATCTGAGGTAGAAGAGAACCGTTTCCTGATATTGTTGGGGACCCCAGTGGCTCCCTGACAGGGGTGGGGTCTTTAAGGAGAGAAAGGTGGTTCATGCATAAGAACTGATGGTTGATAAATAGATGTTAGCTCCGACATGCAGATGGATGACAAAAATGTAATACTTAGAAAAACTCATGTATGTTTGCCTTCATCACCTAAATTCTCAAAAGTTAAAGAAAAGGTAGAAGTTACTCTTGAGTGTGCAGGATCTTGATCATATTTGATTCAATGCATAATCTGCATGCCAAGATGAACCACCTCAGAGTGCTCCATCCCCTCGCAGCATTTCATCATTTAGATATGCTCATCGGGACTGTGATGAGATTCATCCAGGTAGCGAGCTTCACTTCAGTATCCTTAATGCCATTTCTTCCTTGTGTTCCTCCTGAGTCTCCCAGCTGAATTCTCAACTTATTTTCTTTTATTTTAGTCTTAGCAGACAGAGAAAACAATTGGGGCCAACCATTCATTTGTTATCTATTATAATCTGATCCATGGTAAATGTGTTTGTATTAAGAGTTTCTGCTGTCTTACATTGCATTCCAGTGAAATGATATAACCTGATCCCTTGTTGGAATGTTCTCTTTCAGGTCCAAAAATGAATAGACAATAAAGGCTAGTGGGCTGGCAGGCATGTTGTGCAGTAGATGGTGGGCACAGGGAAAGCCATTGCTGCTTTTGCAGATCATCCCCCTGCACTCTGCAGTCCTTGATGTAGTGCTCACTGAAATCAATAATTTGGAATTGTTTCATGAATTATTAAATAATGAAGTATGGACTTCAGTCTTTGTAATAAAAATATGGTAGGGGCCAGAGGCGATAGCCCAGAGGGTAGGGTGCTTGCCTTGCATGCAGCAGGCCTGTGCCGGCCGGTTTTGATCCCGGCATCCCATATGGTCCCCGAGCACCACCAGGAGTGCAGAGCCAGGAGTAACCCCTGAGCATTGCCGGGTGTGACCCAAAAAGCAAAAAAAAAATTAAATTAAATAAAAAATATGTTAGAGGGCAAGTCTTCCCAGGAGCATCTACATAGTGGCTTGATAGAGAAAGCACTGATGAGTAAGTAGATGATACTGTCTACTACCTCCTCCTGAATAACTTGTAAGATCCATTTTCTAGACAAGGGGTAAAGGGATAAATGGATGTGTAAAGGGGTAAAGGGATGTGTATCCTACCAAAAGTGAGGAGAGGGGCTGTAAGTGATAGCACGGTTGGTAGGGTGTTTGCCTTGCATGCGGCCGACCTGGGTTCGATCCCCAACATCTCATATGGTTCCACAAGCACAGCCAGTAGTAATTCCTGAGTGCAGAGCCAGGAGTAACCTCTGAGCATTGCCGGGTGTGACCTGAAAAGAAAAAAAATGAAGAGAAACAGAGACTGAGGATTTAAACAATCTACATAAACTGTTTAAGAAGGAAGAGGTTTGGAGTTTATAAAGAAAATGAAAGCTGGTTTATTTTACCACCCCCTCAGTTGAGTGGGTGTCCTGGGAGAAATCTGAGAGGGAGAAAGTGGCAATCCCAGAGGAAGGGTTTCCCCAGCCTCCTCCTGAGCTGACCAGGTTTGTGAATCAACCCTAGGGCTGGTTTCTCCTTTACCATCCAGACCGTGATTAAGTGGTATCTGTCTGTCAACAGAGAATTCCAGCTGTATTTCCAGGCTAGCTTCCTTCTAACTGACTCATTCTATGATGCTACAATCTGATGTTTGTGATTTAACTTTGCATCACCATGGAAGTAGCACAAACTGCACATGGTTGAGAAGTAAACTCAGAGGAGAGATGGTGGACCACTGAGCTAGAGAAAAAGTATGGGTGATTCTTACTTGTACATAAAACATCTGAAGACTGATCACCCCATGCCACATGTGGACACTTCCTTGCTAATACTGCGATCTGGATGCCTTTTTACCTCTTGGAGAGCCCAAATAATGATTTACAGTGGCCACATACAAACACCAGAAATGAAGGGCAAGAAGTGGAAGGAAAAATACCTATTCAGCAAATGAGGTTTGGGGTTATAAATCTATTTCCTTGATTTTGCTTCTTAGGTTTCTTTCCCTAAGATACAGAGATGGATTTAATGGAAAAAGAAGTGTTTGAATGTCGGGAATAGATAAAGATTCCCAATACCAACCTTACACAACAATTATGGTCATTTATTCATCAATAGAAGACTCCAGAGAAGCGTTCCACGCTATTCCATGACCCTAGTGAAAAGAGAAGCTAAACTGAAAAGGGCAGTCAAATGACATAACTGCTTTTTAGTAAAGGTCATTGTAAATGCTGTGAGTAGCAGGAGGGCTTGGTGTCACAAATGTGATGAGACGGTGAAACGAACCTAACTTCCGGGCTGTCTAAACCAGACCAAGGGCCCAACGGAGCTGCCCTTCTCCAGTCCTGAACAGCGTGTGTGAACAGAGTCTCGCAGCAGGACCTGTGGCCTAGGAGTAATGTGAGAGTCTTTTATAACTGCTGAGGTTTCATTTAAAAGGAAGCTCAGAGTTGGTGGTAAAGGGAGGAAATGCTGTGAACTGCAGGCCATCTGAAACGGGGAAGGCATAAATACCAGAGTGTCTGATTATTTGAGTCTCTTGAAGTCGAATAATGAACCTTCTTCATGTTCAGCTTCTCTGGACTTGGCTTCCGCTGACAAATTTGCAGGCATCAGGGTCTGTCTGGAATTCATTCCAATTTGGAGGGATATTTTTTCCCTTGACATTTTGCAGCTGAGACAGTCTCAAGCAGGAAGCTGGAGAGTGTAACATTACCAAATATGTCCCTTCTCCTGCCCTTCTATTTTATTTCCACAGGAAAAGAAGTTAGCTTGCGGGCCAATGAGAACTGGCCGGTGAGAACTCAGCGAGAGCAGCAGTCGGCGGCCTCTGCTGCCAGTGGGGAAATTGATCAGATGCCATTTCTCACAAAAAAGAAACTATTCTAGGTACACTGATAGAAATTTTTGCTAAGTTGGAAGAAATCTGACAGTTTCCTACAAGATGTCCAGCTGTTTAAGAGGAATTATTCATCATATCGGTCTCATTTTCTCAAGTGGTACTTCATCAAAAAAAAAAAAACGGACAATATGGGACGGAAGAGGATAGATGGGAGGGAGGGAGCTGGTTCATGTCACATGTCTCTTCCGTTGACCAGATGAGTCCTCTGCATGGAGGGAAGAGCATCCCATCCTTCCATTGTAAAAGGGAGTCATGGAAGTCATGAGTTTCTGAATCCTTTTATGGTTCCCAAGGTGAAAATTTCTAAGCTTAGTTGATCACAAACTTAATTGCTAAAACATTTGAACACCCTTTCAAAAACATGTGTTTACATATACATGTACTATTTGATAACTAGTAAACTGCAAACTATAAAAATACATACTGTAAAGGTAATTGTATAAATTCGGATATTCTATAACTCCAGAATTTAACAGTTTATCTTAAAGATAATCCTCTCAGTTTATCTTAAAGACAATCCTCTGTGTTGATACTGTTGGGGAGTCCAGTGGCTCCCAACACCTAATCTCTGACTCCCACACATTTGTGGTAGATTCCACCAACTGCAAGACCTCCTGATCCACGTTTTGCCTGGTCTTGGATATTAGTATCATACTATTTTTATATCCTATAAATGAATGCAGTCATTCTATATCTGTCCTTTTCCCTTTGTCTAATTTCACTACACATGATATTCTGCATGTCCATCCAATTTATAGACAAATTTCATAGCTTCATTTTTCCTAACAGCTGCATAGCATTCCATCTTGTAGATGTACAATAGTACCTTTATCCAGTCATCTGTTCTCAGGGACTCAGGTTGTTTCCATATTCTGACTATTGTGAATAGTGCTGCTATAAACATAGACGTGCAGATGGTGCTTCTGCTCTGTGTTTTTTGCCACCTGTGTGTATATTCCCAGGAGTGGTATTGCTGGGTGAAATGGGAGCTCAATTTCTAGTTTTGGAAGAAATGTTCATATTGGTTTCTAAAAAGGCTGTTCCAGTCGACATTCCCACCAACACCGAATGAGAGATGAGAGTCCCTTTCTCCCTGCATCCACAACAACATGGGTTCTTCTTGCTCTTTTAGATATGTGCCAGTCTCTGTGGTATGAGATGTTATCTCACTGTTGTTTTGATTTGCATCTCCCTGATGATTAGTGTTGATGAGAATTTTTTAATATTGGGCAGCCAGTAAAAAAAATGAACTTAGACCTCTGTCAAATGCCATACAACATCAGATCAAAATGGATTAAAAATAAATATTAGACCTGACTCCATAAAGTACATCAAAGAAAACATAGGAAAAATCCTGCATGACATTGAAGCTAAAGGCTTCTTCAAAGATGAAACACCACTAACAAATCAACTGGAAGCAAAGATAAACATATGGGACTACAATCTTATTAGATAAATAATATCACACTGAAGGAAATCAATGAACAATGAGAAGACAAGTGACAAGATCAATATACAGTATCATCTACAAAATAATCTCAAATAAAGCAAATTATTGCAATTGAAGAATTTAGGCTTTTCACCAGTAGACCTTTGAAACAGAACTAAATTGTTCATTAACTTGGAATACTGATACAGATAAATCTAAAGTGTGGGAAATGGGATAAATTGGAATAAATTTACACTTGAAGGAAAAAATTAATTTTTCAAGAGAACAAGCAATTTTTGTTCAAGTGAACAAGAAAATTTTTTTAATTTTCAGGGTAGAGGGGTACCTAAATTAAGATTTAGCAGGAATTTGTTAACTGAAACAAAAATGTGAGTATTAAAGAGAATAAGACTTTGGGGCCGGAGCGATAGTCCAGCGGGTAGGGCATTTGCCTTGCAAGCAGCCGCCCATGCTGACCCGGGTTCGATTCCCCATCATCCCATATGGTCCCCCTAGCACCGCCAGGAGTAATTCCTGAGTACAGAGCCAGGAGAAACCCCTGAGCATTGCCGGTATGGGTATGACCCAAAAAAGCAAAAAAAAAAAAAGAGGAAGAATAAGACTTTCATATGTTGATTTTCAAGAGTCAAAAATGTTACTGGAAAAAATAGCCTGGAGTAGAATAAGAGTTTTCTAAGGGAGAATAACTCTTGGGAGAAGAAAAAGGACAGAAATTGAAGATAGGCAAGGTTAATCTCAATATGTAGCTATAAAATTTTGCAAAATTTGGCTAATATATTTGTGCTTAGGACTTACTCCTGGCTCTCTGCTCAGCAATTGCTCCTGGCAGTGTTTGTGGGGCCACTTTGGTTCTAGGGATGTCACTGGGATCAGCTGAATACAAGAAAAATTACTTTCTAGCTGTGCTATCTCTCTAACCGCTGTTAATATGATTTTTTAAATTACAGAAATATATAAGCATGACTTCCATTGGTTAGAATCCTCTAATTCATAAAATTTGCCTTTAGGTCATAAAAATAATATGTAAGAGACTTTAGTAGCCAAAGATGAAGCAAGTTAATTACCTTTGATAGCCATTCAAATTCGGTTAAATAAAATTGGTTGAATGAAGGAGTAATGAATTGATGGGATAGAATCGGTAGAACAACCTATAAATAATTTCATATAACCACATCAGCTGCTTTGGTAACCAAAAATCAAACAAGTTATTGCCTTTGGTAGACACATTCAAGTTATAAGTAAAACAATATTGGTTGAAGGAATTACAAATTGATGGGAATCAGTAGAACAGCCTATAACTAGCCACATATAAATAACCGCATTATTTTATCAACATTAATGATAAAAGCAGAAACCACAATGAACAAAAAGGAGAGAGAGCAACAGAGAGAGAGAAGAAAAGTGCCTGCCATAGACACAGTTGGGGGATGGGGTGGGGCTGGGTAATAGGAGGGAAACGAAACTGGGACATTAATGTTAGGAAATGTGCACTGGTGGAGGGATAGGTGTTGGAACACTGTATGTCTGAAACCCAATCAATAACATCTTTGTAATGGTCTAGCTCACAGTGATTTAATAATAATAATAATAATAATAATAACAATAATATATGAGACAGAAAAACTTATGGAAAAGCTCTAGCAGTGAGAAACAAGTCAATTTGAAAAAAATTAAAATACCATAAACTAACATGGGACAAATGCTCAAAATAGATATGGTTATTTGAGAATCAGAAAATAAATAACTGTAAAAATATTAAGAAAAAAGAGAAAACAGACTACTGGCTTAAAACTTAAAACAATGAAGAAAAAATTAATGGAATAATTTCATTACTTATGAATGATTCTTATTTTTATGAAGAAATTAATGTCTTACTCAAAGATGGTTTTCAATTCAATAATTTTTAAGAGGGATTTTAATCTAAAATTATTTGCAAAATAAACAAGTGAAAAAAAAATAGGAAACAACAATCACCATATCATTATTATTATTATTATTATTATTATTAAAGAAATTAATTGCATTCACAGAGTAAATGACCTTCTCCATCAGACAGATAATAACATGCCAGAAATCAGTTTTTAGATGCTCAGGGTGGCTGTCTGCAACTATCTCCTAGTGTAAATTTCTATCAACATTTTTTCAAAATACAATTAATTTTAAGCCACATTAATACATCAGGTGCTACAAGCAAATCTAATTTCACTTACTTATCAAAAACTGCTACCCATGTCATATTTGACATGCCAAATACCAGTAACAATTATAGGCCTCATTCCCATGACCTGATGGAATGGTTTGAGGCTCTTTATGTTCCTGGAGTAGGATGATGCCCTTGGGCTATCTTGCGTGTGACAGGACGTATTGAGATGTTACTGGTGCCCGCCTGAGTAAATCGATGATATACAGGAAGACAGTGATACAGTGATACAGTGATCAAAAAACTGATTTCTGGAGCTGGAGAAATAGGATAATGAGTATTTGCCTTGCAAGTGTCTGAATTTGGTTTGATCCCTGGCACTGCATATGGTCCCATCCCTTTCTCCCTCTTTCCTGCACCTAGTACCATGAGGAGAGGTACTAGAGATTGTCTTCACAATCTCTGAGTGAAGAGCAGGGAATAAGACAAGCCCTGAGCACCATTGGGAATGGCCCAAACATCAAACTAACTCAAAAGGGATAAAGAAAAACCTGACTTGATTTTATTGACATACTGCATATCATATAGGGTGGGTCTCTGACTAGCTAGGCTTGTGATCAGCTCTTCTGCTGCATGGATCTCTGAATAGTGGAGAGTCGGATGTGGAAAATGGCGACCGTCATGGTGTGGGGTTTCCTCTGGCCTCTTGCGAAGTTCTGGTGGGTCAGGGCTAGAACCTGCCTTCCCTGCTGGGCGCCTCATGATCAGCTGGGCACAGGGAGAGCCAGTAGCAGCTCAGCCACATATATGTGAGTCTCTGGATCAGGTATACCTGGGCTGGACTTGAAAAAGACTGCTGCAGGATGGGTCTCTAAGGAGCTGGGCTTGTGATCAGCTCTATGCTGGGTGGAGCTCTGATGAGTGGGGAGTCCGGATGTGGAAAATGGTGGCCCTCATGGTGTGGTGTTCCTCTGGCTTCTTGTGAGGCTCTGCTGATCACAAGCCAGGCTCGTCAGAGACCCACCCTACGGCAGTTTTTCTCAAGTTTAGCCCAGGTATGCTGATCCAGAGACTCACATACACGGAGCAGAGCTGCTACCGGCTCTCCCTGTTCCCAGCTGATCATGAGCAGGGAAGGCAGGTTCTAGCCCTGGACCGCCACCCCAGCAGAGACTCTCAAGAAGCCAGAGGAACCCCCCACACCATGAGGACTGCCATTTTCCACATCCGGACTACCCATTCGTCAGAGCTCCACCCTGCAGAAAAACTGATCTTTTCCCATTTCATCAATAAATGCTCGAGATTAGAAGTGACTACAGGAGTATCCCACCTGCACAGCAGAGCCTTGCAAGCTACCCATGTCATATTTTATATGCCAAACATCAATAACAATTATAGATCTCATTCCCATGATCTGATAGAATGTTGAGGCTCTTTATGTTCCTGGAGGCGAGCAGATGTCCTTGGGCTACACTAGCATGTGACAGGACATATGGAGATGTTACTGGTGCCCACTTAAGCAAATCGATGGTCAACAGGAAGACAAGTGATTCAAGTGATACAAGTAGTACAGAGAAATAAATAGTAAAAACTGCAAACTTTGTTTTGATTACCTTGTGACTTATTACCTTAGCTTTATAGCAGTAAAAACTCACTATAAAGTTATGTGTAGTTTATTTCTATATATAGTGTGAATACTGTAAGCAGACTAATTTGACACCCACACACAATTTATAAAATGATATTTTTTGCAGTCATAATAAATCAGAAGATAAAGTTATTTATTAAAAAGCACTATGGATGATAAGGAGTCATCTTTGAAAAATGAGGATTTTTCTAATCTTTTCTCTACACAGGACCAGTACATATTTTTCATATGCACTGTGTTTCAAGTCATGGCTTGAAAAATTTTGTTACAAAGCTTCGTAAGAGGAAGGACATAAAAATGACTTATTTTTTCCGTGAAAAGAATATCATTTTTAGAAAGTAAACTATATTATCTGATCCAAAGACATGCATAGTATTTTTAGAGTGAAAGGATATTTTCATGTTTATGGGATACCACTTCCTTTCCTTGCTGACTTGTCACTACTAGTAACCCAAGTCATCTGGATAGTGCTGGGCACTTATAATGAGACAAACATGGGGTAAGTTTGCAGGACTCAATTCAGGGCAAAATTGGAGGTGGTTATACCACATGTCTTGAGATTTCATCAAACTAGAACTATAGAGAACCTGTTAGAAATATCTTTCTTTTACCTTTATGTATGTACTTCTAAAATAGCATGGTTAGAATGATGTATAAATAAGTTTTTATATTATTGAAAATTGACAAGTTGTCAAAGGCAAGTGTTTACTGTTTTATAATGGTCCATCCTGGGACTGCTTGGAATCCAGGACCATTCCAGGTAAAACACTAGGGGCCTTGAGGGATGGTCCCAGCCATTATTGGGCAGGGTGATGTGGGGTACCATGGATCAAAGTTAGGACTTTGTGCATGCTTTACCACATAAGATGTTTTTCATGTGCTATACCATCTCATCTATCTTTTGGTCTATAAGTGTATTGTTTTTTATTGTGTATTTGGCTGGTTGTTCTGTCAATGATTCAAAGATACTTGAATAATTAATGAAATAGATATTGACATGTAAATATTTTTTAATACTGTGAAATACTCCACAGTCACAATGCACAACTGCTATAAGTACCACATTAATTTATGAGTATCTCTTGATCTGCAGACTCTAGTGTGAAGACAAGAAGAGTTTACCCTGAAGGAATGAATACACATTCAGATTCTTTGAGGAATAATTGATAAGTTAGTGTATTCTTTTACCTACTGACTTTCTACACTTCAAATTCTGCCTTTACTCCAGAGCAGTTGCGATCAACAGCAATCATGACCCACTTAATATATATTTTTTCTAAAATATAAGTCAAAAATGGTACAGATACTTAATGTTGCCTGAAAATTGGCCACAGCATAGATAACTCTTAAGAGGTATATGCATTGTGCCATTGCTGAGTGCTAAATTTATAGTAAAGGCACTCAGATTACTTTAGTATATTTTATACTCTGGTTTCTCTTCAGAACGCATAAATCTTTCACCTTTTATTTATTTGTTATACGTTTGTGTTGGCAATGAGTCCAACATTGCTCCAAGGGTTTGCCACATGTGCAGGGGAGAGACCATGCTGGCCGGACTTGGAGTAGAGAGATTTGGGCCCTGCCCTTTCCTCCAGCTCCATGCCAGCTGCCCCGGAAGAGAGGCCCACCCATGCCAGACCCACAGCTCCGTTGGCGCACAGCCCAAAGTGGCCGCACAGCACAATATTCTTAGATATGCTGATTTTATGATAAGGTCCTTCCCAGGAACTTTCACATTTATACATTGTATACAGTTCTAGACAGGTTCTAACTGATACCAGTAAGCCTAGCAAGAAGCCAGAGCAACCCACACATCATGTGGTCAGTCATTCTTAACATCCAGATTCTAGTTTCTCAGAGCTCCATCCAAGAGAAAACCTGATCTTTCCCTTTAAGTTTCATCAGTAAATGCTCAAGATGAGAGCCTTCTACTGAGACTATACCACCTACACGGCAGAGCCTGACAAGCTACCCATGTTCTATTTATTTCTTATGCCAAAAACTGGTAACAATTATGGACCTCAATTCCATGACCTGAAGAAAGGTTTGGGGCTCTTCCTGTCCCTGGAGCAAGCAGATGCCCTTGGGTTACACTTGTTTGTGACAGGATGTATGGAGATGCTACTGGTGTCCACTTGAGCCAGTTGATGAACAATGGGAAGACAGTGATACAGTGATGAGTTTGTGAGTCTTTAAGGTGCAAGGTCAATGTCAGGGCCCCATTTTACTTGCATATTAAAGAAGTATTTGGGTTATTTCTCAAGTGCTCTCCTAGGTGTACAGAATCTAAAATTACTTGAGGCAAGCACAACCTTTCATAGAATATGTAATTTGGGGTTGATCAGTGAGCTAGGATCAGGCCATTCTATGTTTTACACCACATTATCAAGGTATCCATTGCCGTGTGCCTGGAAATAGAATCCAGCATTCAATTACAGCAACTGGCCTCCAGAAACACATGGGGTTTTATTTGCATGGACAGTCAAATTTCTGCTAGAGAAGTCAGGTTTTGTCCAGTGTTTCGTTCTGTCTTCTTAATTCAAATTCTTGATTCAATTGACTTGGCAGCTTCTTGATCTTGACTCCCGTTTTCTTAGTTTTATGCCATTCTATCTTGTTACTCTTAAGCTTTCACCACAATTTCATTTCCAGTTTAATAATAAACATTTCCAATTTCTGGTCTATCCAAACTTTGGTCTTCCCTAAACATGTGTTTCCCCCTCCAGTCTCATAACACTTTACAGGCTCAGACAATGGCTAACTGTTCCTGCCTGTTAAGTTTCCAGAAACAGGCTTTAGAAAGCTGCCAGGTGTTTATCTTTCTCAACACTCCAACAAGCACCCCTCCATGACTCACACACACAGAAAGCCAAAAACCCTGAATGGTTGTTTATTCTCACCAGCTGTATGACCCTGCACGTGGCATTCAGCATGGGTGAGGATTAGAGAACTTTGGAAAGGTGCGTCATGTAGATTTAAGTACAAACAAAACTGCATCAACAGGCCCTTTGCTTGGATCTGTTAAGGAAGTTCAGAGTTAAGCATGAGATTCCATTAACTTGTCATCTTTGCTTTTATCCATTTATGTTGAAAGGGAGAGGAAGGATCAGGTGTGGTGGCATGAAAAAACACAAATAGTTTGGGGTCTTGACATTTTTCAAGCATTATGTTTATAACATAGGACTTAGCATAGACATTCCATGGATATAGGGCATGTCATTCTCAAAGTCATAACCAGTATGCTAGGTTAGCTTCATAGCAGTACATGTCACTATCTATCTATCTTCCCGTTCATCATCTATTTGCTAGAGCGGGCACCAGTAATATCTCCATATGTCCCGTCTCATGCTAGTAGAACCCAAAGGCATCTGCCCGCTCCAGGAACATAAAGAGCCTCAGACCATTATATTAGGTCACGGGAATGACCTAATATAAATGTTACTGGTATTTGGCATATCAAATACTACACAAGCAGCTTGCCAGGCTTGCCTTGCGGGTGGCATACTGTTGTAGTCACCTCTAAATAAAGCATTTATTGATAAACCGTGCGGTCGCTAGCGGCTGCGCGAGCCGGGCTGTGATAGTCTGGTCTGCTGGGTGGAGTTGTGATGAGAGGGAAGTCCGGATGTGGAAAATGGCGGTACATGTAGACAACCTTTATCCCATTCATGAATTATCTATGATCTCTAGAAATTATTCTCGCCTGTCATGTGACTGCTTCTAGCTGAACTTTGTATCTGCTAATCCTAAATATGCACAGTATCTGGTAACAGACTCAAGCAACTGCAGTAATAACATGGTGGGCTTTCTCAGCACAGTGGTACCCATTCTCACGTGGTTGATCCAATACATTTCATTGATTTCTGCTTTCTTTAGTTCCCCTATCTACCTCTTCATTTAATAAGACTGCAGGGTTTATTTGATTTTCTGCTACTTAGATCTGGGTTGGATAAAGCCAGATGACAAGAACACTCACTGAGCTCACTTTTATTTGTTTCCCTTCTCTCAATATAGTGCCTGCTACCTATTGACAAATTCCTGTTTTTAGTTACATGTTTTATTCTGTTTTCTTGTTGCTTATGGTAAAAAAAGTAAATCTGCTACCAAGTTTTTCATTTGGAGGGAAGCTGGAGTCTCCAATCATAAATTATGATTTAATAAGATTAAAATGGGGATAAAGATAATCTATCAAATAAAATGTTTCTATTTTAGAATTCACACTTCTTCACTTCCCATGCTGAAAAACAGATCACTTGATCACTTGAATCCCGTTATTCATCGATTTGCTCAAGCGGGCGCCAGTAACATTACCATTGGACCCTAACACGTGCCAATGTAGCCCAATGGCATCTGGTTGATTCAAGAATATGAAGAGCCTTAAACCATTCCTTCAGGGTCTTGACAAGGAAGTCTGACCATCTTGTAGGTGGGCAGCCACGTGATCTTTTGACATCCTGTGGGATCCAGTAGGTAACAGCTCTAGTCCAGCCGTCATCTCCAAATCGCATTATATGTACAGCCCATCTGATTTTGGGTGATTTAGCAAACAAGACAGCGTCCCTGATTCTGGATTAGCGACAGAGGTCAGAACTCCGGATTCCTACTCTCACTTGAGTGAGGCGTGATATTCCAAACATAGCTCTTTCGATTCCTCAATGGGAGACCTGAATAACATTCTCATCCTGCTTTGGTAGGACCCAGGTCTCTGAAGCGTATGTTAATGCAGGGAGAATGGTGGAGTCGAAAGACGTGCCCAGAGCCAGAGGGTCTTTGTCCTTTTAGCTATTTCTTCGATGCCTTTGAAGGCATTCCATCTGCTCTCTTCCTCCTGCACAGCTCAGGTTTTAGGTCGTTCATCATGTTGATTTCTCGACCTAGGTACACATAACTGCTGCATTCAGAGATGTTTGTTCCATTGAGAGTGAATGGGGCTTCTGGAACTAGTTCATTCTTCATAAACATTGTTTTCTTTAGATTCAGCTGTAGACCTATCTTTTCACATTCTCGGTCGAAGTCAGCCAGCATTTGTGCCGCTTGGCTAATGTTTGGTGTTATTAGAACAATGTCATCAGCGAAGCAGAGGTGGTGTAGTTGCCAACATCTATCTTCACTCCCATTCCTTCCCATTCTAATTGTCGCATGATGTTCTCGAGGGTGGCGCTGAAGAGTTTTGGTAAATGGTATCACCCTGTCGAACCCCTTTTTCACATTAATGATCACTTCTTTGCAGAATGGTGAGATCCTGGTGGTGAATCCATAATATAGCTCACGAAGGATCTTGATGCATTGGGTTTGAATACCCTGTTTGGCTAGGGCTTCGATGACTGTTTCATTCTCCACAGAATCAAAGACTTTCTGTAAATCAATGAATGTGAGACAGAGCTGCATCTTGTACTCCCTACAAACCTCAATGAGCTTGGTTACTGTGTGGATATGGTCGATTGTGCTGAATCCTTTCCGGAAGCCAGCTTGCTCGCATGGTTGTCCTTCATCTAGTGTTCTGCCAATCCTATTCAGGATGACTTGTGTAAACAGCTTGTAGATGATGGACAAGAGGCAGATGGGGCGATAGTTGCCAATGTCGTGAATGTCTCCCTTCTTGAACAGTAGAACTGTCCTGCTGGCTTTCCATTGAGAGGGTACCTTGCATTCGGACAGGTAGCGTGTGAAGAGCCAAGCTAGTGTATTGATGAGTACCGACAGCAGATTCTTCAGGTGTTCGGGTCTGACTTTGTCTGGGCCTGGTGCTATTCCCTTCTTTACTGACGAAATGGCATGTTGGATTTCAGAAGGGAGAACGTTGGGAATGACATATCCGTCCTGTGGAATTTGGTATGTGGGCAGGTGGATGAGGCTATCAAAGAGATCTAAGTAGAAGTCATGGATAATATTCCTCATTGCCTTTCTGGAAGATGTGATAGATCCATCAGGGTGTCGGAGGGCAGTCATCTTGGTCTTATAGTTGGCGAAGGACAGGCGGGCAGTGTGAATGCTTTTCCCAGCTTCTGCTGCATCTTCCAGTATTTCTGCTCTTCTGTCTCTGAGGTCTTCTTTTATTGCTTCTCTGCACTGCTTTGCAAGCTTGGACATTAGCATTTGGTTGCCTGAGGCTCGCGCCTTGCCACGTTGGCAAGCTGGAGAGTTTCTGAAGACAGGCATCCTTTTGTGTCTTTCTCTCTTTGGCATTCTTCGCACAATCATAGAGGTGCTGAACCAGTCGGTTGTATTCTTCATTGATGTCATCAATGATGGTATCTTCCCATGTTCCTGCAATGGTGCCAAAGAGTTCCCAGTTGGTGGTTGTTCTGGAAGTTCTCTTCTTAAACTTTGCAGCCTTTTCTCCCCGTTGCGGGAAGTAGAATTTTGCACGAAGGAGATGGTGGTCCAATCCTGTTTGGTATTTGGGGACTACAGCAACATGGTTCAGATAAAATTTCAAAAATTTCAAAAAAAAAATTTCAGACAAATTTTTTTGTCTGAAAACAGTAAGTAGAAATTTATGGGGTTGGGATGGGGGTTGAGGCCTTAGGGGATTGGAGGAAGTGTCTAAAATTTGAAGAGTTCTCAACTAAAATACAGAGACCTATATCCATGAATAGACACATGGAACAATGAAAAATGCCCCAAATATTTGAACTTTAGATGTTATTTTATATGAGTTCATAGTCACTGCAGTAAGACAGTTGAATTAAGAGTCTCCCCTACTTTTAGCCAAAAGCATACAGATACTACTATTGATGTCAGTAGATGACTTTAGAATCTTTAACTGAGGTGACAAAGAAAACTCAATATACAGTGAGGAGTTTTTTTTTTCAAAATAGGCAATTTACTTAGAGATGGTTCAATGATGTGTTCAATAGGTAACCTACATATTTGACCCAAGATAAAAAAAATAGTCATAAAGATTCATGGGCCATTGGATTAGGAAGCAATAGTTACAGAGAATATTGTTCAGTGGTAGTCAAGAACGAAGATCCATCAATATTATCAGGTGAATATGGAATAATAGTAGACAAACAAAAGGATGATAAAGATGAGAAACATGACATATAGAAGCAAAAGAAATAGAGAAGAAAGTAGCTGCATGGAAATTACTATGAGAAAAGTCAAGGAAAAAACTTTATTGCAGATAATTATCAAACTTTGTTACTTTTTATTTAGTATCACTGTATCACTGTCTTCCCGTTCATCATTGATTTGCTCAAGCGGGCCCCAGTAACATCTCCATATGCCCTGTCTCATGCTAGTAGAGCCCAAGGGCACCTGCTTGCTCCAGGAACATAAAGAGCCTCAAACCATTCCATCATGTCATGGGAATGAGGTCTAAAAATGTTACTGGTATTTGGCATATCAAATACGACACGGGTAGCTTGCCAGGCTCTGCCTTGCAGGTAGCATACACTTCTAGTCATCTCTAAATCCAGCATTTATTGATGAACCGGCTGCGCGAGCCGGGCTGTGATAGGCTTGTCTGCTGTGTGGAGTTCTGATGAGGGGGAAGTCCGAATGTGGAAAATGGAGGCCCTCATAGAGTGGGGGATCGTCTGGCTTGTTGCAAGGCTCTGTTGGGGTGGCGGGTCAGGACTGGAACCCACCATCCCTCCTGGGTGCCTCGTGAGTGGCTAGGCACAGGGAGAGCCAGTAGCAGCTCTGCCCCATGTCTGTGAGTCTCTGGATCAGCATACCTGAGCCGGATTTAAAAAAAGACTGCTTCAGGGTGGATCTCGATGAGTCAGGTTGTGATAGGCTCGTCTGCTGGGTGGAGTTCTGATGAGTCGGAAGTCCAGATATGGAAAATGGAGGCCCTCATGGAGTGTGGGGTCATCTGGCTTGTTGAAAGGCTCTGCTGGTGTGGCGGGCTAGGGCTAGAAGCCGCTATCCCTCCTGGGTGGAGGAGGTGCAATGATGTTGCTGTCCTTCTGATTGAGGCCCAGCCCGGGACGGTGTGAGGCTGGTCATGGCCCCAGGCGCACCAGGCCCCAGTCTTCCCTGAGTCAGGTTGCTTGGGAATGCAGCCCAAAGCGGGTGGTAAACTCCATCTAAGGCTAAATACTGGGGTGCCCAAGGCCCAAGTCCTTTTATTTAGCAATAAATACATTTTACTATTTAGTAGTAAATACTTTTTAAATACTTTTTAGTAATAACTACTTTTACTTTTTAGTAAACTTTATTACTTTTTATTATAGAGGGCAACCACATTTTTATCATATCTTTTCCTTTCACATATGTGATAAAAGTCTGTATAAAATCAGAGATGAGTCAGGAGTTCTGACCTACAGAAAATATGCTTCTACCTAAAGAATTCACTAGATGATAAGGAGGAACACTCATGGACTCAGAGATACATCTCAGAGATTTCATACACCCAGGTCATGTTCACTCCCATTAGCTTCAGTTAAACATTTCTTTTGTTTTAAAAGCCATAAATATTAGAATTTTTTAAGAAAAATTATAAATAGAAGGCTATGGAATTTGTCAAAAGCATAAATGATCATTAAATGTAGTTTTCTGAATTTTAATAGTTTTCTGCAACAGTTTTTCTCTTCAAGAAGCTAATCCCATCCTTAGTAGACTCAAAAAGATTTTAATACTAAAAAAATACAAAATAACCACTATAAGACTATTAAGTCTGTTGATCCTTTTAGTGTTATTTATTTATAGAATCACAAGTGTTTCCAAACCAGTCAGACTCAGCACCTCTTACTGTCCTATTAAGAAACTATTTTAAGAAACTATTTCATTTTAAGAAATTATTTTACCTTCATTTTTTAAAATGCTTTTTGTGTTTGGGGGCCTACAATCAGTGGTGTTAGGAACCTACCAGTACTGTACTTAAGTTTCATTCCTGTTTCCACCCAGGGGACCTAACAGGGCCTGGAAATGGAACTCAGGCCTTCTGCTAGCAAAATGTGTGCACAAACCATTGAGCTTTATATATCCAGTACAACAGAAAACTGTAAAGGAAATAAAATTTTGAATTGGGTTCAAATAGGTTTAGAGGAATTTTATTTTCCTTAACTAATTTGGAGGAAGTTATCTTCTTTTCTCATCAACCATAAACTAAACCTTTGACATACAAGTGGAGTTAGACACAACTAATCAAATTAAGACCTAAATTTTTTTCAATCTTAAAATACACATGCAATGAAAATCACATTAAAAATATTTTAATTTGAAGATGTAAATATCAGAACTACTTTTCTTTGGCACCGAGGATTATTAGGTTAAGAGGATTTAATGAGAGAATGTTTAAAAAAATACTTGCTCCAGGGCTTGGCACTCAGAAACAATCAAAAGAAAACTATCACTATTATATCATCATCATCATTCCAGATAGGCCAATCCCATTATGTTATCATTGCTATAAACATCATGAGGTTTTGTTTTTAATGGAAGACCAATTTGGTCAAATTATTTGCTATAAAGGCAAGTCGGGTCATGTCAGTTGTCTAAGTTTAGGAAGTAGTGGATGAAGTTTATCTAAAAATAAAGGTTTCTCCTTTAATTAACCTATTATGGAAAATGAGTCAAGAAACACTGACGCTAAAGACAGAAGAATCACACTTAGCTTTATGATGTCTGTTTCAACTATATTTTCTGTCTGTTCAGCCTCACCTTTGCCAAACCATTGCACCATCCCAGTTCCTTCTGAATATAAGCAGGAGTCCAAAAATTAAGTTAGTTATATTTGACTGCTAATTATCCAGTTTCATCAATTTATCTCTTTCCAAAAAGTGTTATAAAACTTGCTATAGCATCAGGCTAGTTATTATTCTCCCTAATTTGGACTCTTTGTTTGTTACCACTATTGTACTCCCGTTGTCTTTTCTATGTTTCATACTGGTTCTAAATGTGTTCTTGTTTGTTAAAAGCCTAGAATAACAATGAAATGACTAGGATGGTTCAGTATGTCACTGGGACCTTGACATGACTGCCATGAAAATAAAGGAAACTTCAACTGAAGTGGAGTTCTATGGGAATACCAATTCTCCCCAACTACTATAAATTACCTCGAGTAACAAAGTCAGTCACCTACCCCACCACTGACCTCACTGGAGAACATGTAACTGTACTTTCAAACAGGAAATGTGAACAATTTCACCATTTTCCTGTTGCCTCCCAACAAGCCCAGTCAATCAGAAACCCTGCAGCTGGGTTAAGATTTCCTCCTCCGTTGAAGTCTTATTTTTTCTTCAATGAGCCTTAACTTTTTCTTACTTGATAATTTCCTCATCCCTCCCTCTTTCTATAAAATCCTTCCTACTTTGTGTACCCCTCCCTTCCCTGTTTGCTTGTTGGATGTTGGCAGATTTACAAGTGAATCATTATAAAGCCAATTATATCTCTGCATGTACTTAGCTAAATTCTGCATTTTAATACTGCTGTAATTCATTTTAATGTTTTGAGAATATTTTTCTTTGAAGCTCCTTTAAAAGGTTTGGAGAAGTTAGAGAAACATTTCATCACTTTGTAGTAGTATTTATTAGAAGACTGTTAACCATACCACCTCAACTTCTTTGTGGCTCTAATGTTTCTGAATATGCATTTATTAAATGTGGTTTTCTTGGGTGGGAGAGACAGTACAAGGGTTAAGACACTTACTTTACATTAGATTCCTGAAACTGCATATGGCTCCTTGAGCACAACCGCTAGTGAATCTTCCGTCCAGCCCAGGAGTAAGACCTGACCACAACCAAGCGTGGCCCAAGCTCTTCCTTTCCACGACGTGATATTCTTCTATGCTCAGTTCTGGTCTCTTACCTTATCTTTCTTGATAATCTTCACTGTATATATTATAGTTATGACATATATGCTGATTATTTCAAATATGTCCTGATTGATTCTGTTTATAAAGCACAAACTTCTTAATACACAGTTTTATTACTCAGCAATTTTCAGACTTTTTACCCTGTTGACCAGCACTTCTTACTGCACCAGCTGGTCCACATTGTATGATTCTAGCCCCCAATAGGCTCTTTGGATATTCTACAAATACAATTTGTCTCTAAATATTTATCCCCAAAGCCTGATGCTATCCATTTCTTTTTATTTGTAATAGGTATACCAAATTTATTTGTACATAATATGAAAATCATAATGCCATATCACAAGAAAGATTTTATTTTATTTTTTAAATTTAATCCTAGTGAGACACACTAATAATATTGTTCATGATTGGGTTTTAGTCATACAGTGTTCCAACACCCATTTCTTCATCAGTTAATATTTCTTACCACCAAGGTCCCCAGTTTCCCTCCAGCCATACCCTCAGGCCTACCTCTCTTTCTTTTGGGGCATTATGATTTGGAATACAGGTACTGGAAAATTATCACATATATCTATGTACCTCCTTTCAGCACTCAGTTCTTATTCACAGCGATAATTTCCAGTTCATTGGTCATTCCCACTATCAGTGTCTCTTCTCTGTCCTAACTGCCTCCATTAACAACACCCTCAACTTGTGGCAAACTTCCAACCATGGCCCAGTCTTCCTGGCCTTCATTTCTACTATCCCTGGGTACTGGTCTCATACTATGTTATTTTTATATCCCACAAATGAGTGAAATCATTCTGTCTCTCCCCATCGCTCTAGCTCATTTCCTTCAGCATGATATTCTCCATGTCTATCCATTTATAAACAAATTTCATGTTTTTATTTTTCCTGGCAGGTGCACAGTATTCCATTGTGAAGATGCACCACAGTTTCTTTATCCAGTCACTTTTTCTTAAGCACTTAGATGGATTCCATATTCTTGCTATTTTGAATAATGCTGCAATGAACACATAAGTGCAGATGTTTTTTTCTGCATTTTGTTTTGGGCCTCTAGGATATATTCCCAGGGTTGCTGTTACCAGATCATATAGAAATTGAGTTTCTAGTTTTGAGGAATGTCTATATTGTTTTCTAAAAAATGTGGACCAGACAGCATTCTCACCAACAATGAAGGAGAGTCTCTTTTCTCCCCCACATCCGTGGAAGCATAGGTTGTTTTTGCTCTTTTTGATGTGTGCCAGTACCTGTGGTGTGAGATGATATCTCATTGTTGTTTTGATTTGCAACTCCCTTATAAGCAGTGTGTAGAGCATTTTTTCATGTGCCTCTTGGCCATTCTTTGTAGAGAGAGTTTCTGTTCATTTCTTTCTCCTAATTTTTTTGGATAGGATTGAATGCTATCCTCCTGGAAAGTTCTACCATGCCTTACGTATCTTGGATATTAACCTCTTATACAAGATAATAATCTTTGAGTACTTGGTAAATAATTTTCCCCTTCTATGTATTTCTTTATATCTTGGTCACCATTTCCCTGAGATGTAAAAGCTCCTTACTTTAATGTAGACCCATTTGTTTAGCTTTGCTTCCACCTGCTTGGTCAGTGGTGTCTCATCTTTGGAGGTCCCTTTAGCTTCAATGTTGTGGAGGGTTATCCCTACATTTTACTCTAAATATCTATGGATTCAGGTTTTATATTGAGGTTGTTAATTCATTTTGATCTGACTTTTGTGGATGGCATTAGAAAGAGTTCTGAGTTCATTTGTTTGCATGTAACTGCCCATGTTTCCAAGCACCACTTGTGGAAGCTTTCCTTGCTCCATTTCATATTTCTTGATCCTTTATCAACAATTAAATAATAATATATTTGAGGGTCTGTATCAGGATACTCAATTCTATTCTACTGATCTGAGGGTCTGTTGTTGATACAATATCATGCCCTCTTAATTACCACTGCTTCATATCCCAAAGATTGCTTTAGCTATTCGTGGGGTTTATTGTTCTATATAAATTTCAGGGAGTGTGTGATCTATTCCTTTTAGCCTACATATGTAGCCAAGTCCGACTTACCTCCTACATATCATGGTTTATACCTCTAAAGACCATTATCTTTCTTTTTTTGTGTCTCTCTGTCTCTTTCTTTTCTAGATATCAAGAATAATCTTATAATTGGTCTCACTGATTCTAGATTTGTTCTTTCTGTATAGTTAAGGATGTATATGATATGTGATAACAAAAGGAGAGTACCAAAATGGAATTGATACCTATTGAGAAGAAATACTGACTGGTTAGCTTTTTTTGTTTATCTGGGTTATTGTTAATGTTTTCATTTTGCCTTTTTAGGCCACATCCAGTAGTACTGAGTTTACTCCTGGCAGTACTCTGGGAGCCATATAGGATGTCAAGGATCAAACTTAGGTATGTACATGAAAGACAAGTGCCTTGTCCACTGTAGTATTGCTTGGTTCAAGTTTGGGCTTTTAAGATTGATCATGTCATTTAGGTTCCAGAAACATTATTCAGGACAAATATTGTCTGGGAGCAGCGGGGTTCCCCAACAATAATAGGAAACAAGTTCCCTTTTACCTCCAAGACCAACAGGGAATGGATGAACACTCACGAGTCCAGTGCAGTTCCAAAAGTCTTTTACTAATTATTGGTAATAAAACAAGCTATGCCACTACAATCCAAGATAATGAATTCCCCAGACCTTTAGCTGTTGGTCAGAACTCTGAACATGCACTCAGGCCCCAGTATCCCAGTAAAGTGGATGGATGTAACTTAAGTCGGTCCTTTTATACATACCCAAAAACAATAATCCTATCTTCAGGGAGGTGTTTGAAACAAAGATCAACGAATCAGCTTCAAGGTGTAGATGTAGGGTGGAGCTACACTAGGGTGGTACTGTGTCAGGGGAACTGGCCAGCAGTCTCCAGCATGAATGAGGGAGACCTAGATCTGCCGGACTTCATCCCTGTGAAAAGGAGAGGGAAGGACTTGGGAGAAACTCTGCCTTGCTGCTACTGCCGAGGAAGGAAAGAAAGAAAGACACCAAAGCAGTGGGGGTTTCTAGAAAGCAGTTCACCATTACTGAACACAGTTAAGCCTTTTATACAATTTTTGAGTGGAGGGGGTACAAGTACAAATCACATAATATCATAGACCATCACAATAGATAGCATTTACAAAGTAACATTTGCAAGGTAACAATCATTGACTTACATATTACTGTGGTTCTGACCTTAGATGTAAATCATTTGCCTGCCAGTCTCCCACTGGGAGATGTCTTTGGATAAGCACAGATGTCTTTCACGTGAGTGTGAACTCTTGAGCATCTGGAAGCTCCACTGCCCTGAGAACAGGGCCCACCTCTGGGCCCTGCCCCCTAGGGCCTTAGGGCAGGAAAGTGCCAGGCCCCAATACTAGCTGCTTAGAGCCCAACAGTGCCACACTTGAAGAAAAAGAGGGCTGTTATAAATAAATGGATGCCCATTAATGGATATATGCTCATGGGGGAGAAATATATCATAATTTCATGGACTTTGTGCAATCTAGATGGTACCAACAAGGTCCTTTTTTTTTTTTTTTTTGCTTTTGGGATCACACCTGAGATGCTCAGGGGTTACTCCTGGCTCTGCACTCAGGAATTACCCCTAGCAGTAATCTGGGGACCAAATGGGATGCCGGGATTGAACCCAGGTCAGCTCTGTGCAAGGAAAATGCCCTACCCGCTGGACTACAACAAGGTCCTTCTTATTTATATTTTGCACCAAGGTGATTTTGGGTGTCTTGTTCTATATTTACCGAAAGGGTTATGCTCACCTGCTTGAGGGCAAACTAGTATGATTCCTCCTTTGATCTTAAAAGGTAGTTTCAATGTAGCCATGTTGGTGGTTTCCTAGAAAAGTGTATGAATTCTACATTTAAGCACTAAATTTATGAAGGAAGACCAACACAACTGATAATAAGTAGTGTTGGCAATTTTTTGTGAAGTAGAATACTCTAACTGAAAGAAATTTACTTAATTTAGTTAAATAAATGTGAGAAGAAAGAAAGGTGGGAGGAAGGTGGTTCTAAGATGAAACATAGGGTTCTTCAGAGTGGAACAAAGCAGAGAATATTTTTGGGAGAAGGTTTATATACATTTCCTCCAAATTGCCTCCTTCAAGAGTTTTATGCATACATAAAAATGAATCTTTTTGCTGTCTAAGAAAACCTTGGACTCTTGAAGCACCTTTCTGATTATTATCATGGCCTTTATATTCTCTAGTTGGTTTCTTTCAAAGGGGTAATGCCTCAATTTCTGTGTTTCTAAAAAGATCCCATCAGGAGCAATAGTCCAGCGGGTAGGGCATTTGCCTTGCATGCGGCCGGCCTGTGCCGGCTCAGGTTCTATCCCGGCATCCCATATAGTCCCCGAGCACCGCCAGGAGTGATTCCTGAGTGCAGAGCCAGGAGTAACCCTGAGCATTGCCAGGTGTGACCCAAAAAAAAGCAAATAGATAGATAGATAGATAGATAGATAGATAGATACATACATACATACATACATACATACATACATACATACATACATACATATGTATATACATGCATACATAAAAAGAGTCCAGGATTTGTATCTCAAGAGATGTGTTTCTCCTGCCTTTTGGCTATCTCAGGGCTAGGCAATTTTTTAATTGTTTGTTTTGAGGTCACACGCAGGGATGCTTCCGGGCTATTCCTGGCTCTGTGCTCTTGGTAGAAACTGCATGGGGTATGGGTCAGCCAGGTCAGCCCTGCTCAAGACAAATACTCTGTATTGAGTTGGCAATTTCTTAAGCTTTATTATTCTCAAAAACTCATTATAAGGATCCCCCTATCTATTTTTCAGCAACATTCCTGCAACATTTCCAATAGATGTCACTCCTTCATATCTCTAATTGGTACATGGGTAAATGCCTTTCCTCTGCAACTTGGTGCTGACAAAATATTGCAGACCCTTCCTTTGTATGAAATATCATGCTAACTTACTGTCAATGGGGACCAGACAATTGTTTATACAGTCTCAGAGTTATCGGTCTGAAAGAGAAATTAGATAGATATGGTAACTATTTAAGACCATAGGCTCTGGAGGACCAAAGCTTCCACTTGCCGAAGGGTCCGGATATTTAAGGAAACAATAGGGATTGATATTTTGCTGTTTTCCCACCTGTCAGCCATTGATGGCTTTTCTTCCTAGCACATCTGAACTTTTTGAGGAGTCTGGAAAAGCAGTGGCTGACCTAAAATAAGTTTTGTGGACTCCTCCACAATTAGGGCAGTTGTGGCCGCAGTTCAAGATATTCAGGCCAACCCTGGGACACACTGTCCAACTGTGGTGGCTAAATTACAAGAATATAAAATGAAGTAAGATCCTGGGGAGATACTAAGAGATCAAGGACAGTCATTATAACTATAAAAAAATAGTAGAAAATACTGTCTGCCCATTTTATTGGTACTGTCTTTTTAACTCACACATGTGAAGAGAGTCATTCATCTGGAGAATATTTCTAAGCACAGGGACAATCAGTCTATAAAATTTCTACTCCTTTCAGGGAAAACAACAATGACTGTATCAAATGTCTCACTTCAGTTTTTTTAAGTGTCTCTCTCCCTAACAGACAAAGGAATTTTGATTTTGACAGTACACATTACAGGAGGTGAGTGGGCTTTGTATGTAAAATAATCCAAGAAGGTTTCTTGTCTAAAGTGACATGAATGAAAGTCAAATGAGAAAATGGCAAGTGGGAAAATGGAGACCACTATCCAAGGGAATAATATTTCAGAATACAGAGACCAAAAAAAAATCCTATAAACTTAGGAGTTACTCTAAACTACTCTGTGCCATTGGATTATAACCACCTGGAATAAATGTTACATGTGCCACTTAAAACAGTTCTTACTAAAATCATTAAAAGTAATCCTTCCATTTTTATTCTATTTACACTGATTATATAAACAGTATTTCTTAGAGAAAATTGCAGGAACTACAGCAATTTCTCAAGCCAGAAAGCCAATATCATTATCAGTGTTATTACATGATGAATTTCATATGATTTAGGCACAAAGTTTAAGTTAATCAGCAAAAAGAATGAGAATAAAATAATACAAATGTACTTATAAATTGGGCGTGCTTATTAGCAGATATGATATATGAAATGCAAGACAAAACCTGAGTTGTAGCTCTGTTATTTTCAGTTTGTGTTGCAATTTGTTCTGTCTAATTTGTGTTGTACCTGCACCACATATTAGTAAGTACTTGCACCACATATTATCTCATGAGCATAAATTAAAACAACCACCAAGCTTCTTTGCTATATAGACACATATTCTAAAATTCTTTTGGGTGTCTTGACACTAAGTAGAATATCACATGTTATCACTATCACTATCTTCCCGTTAATCATCTATTTGCTAGAGCGGGCACCAGTAATATCTCCATATGCCCTGTCTCATGCTAATAGAACCCAAAGGCATCCGCTTGCTCGGGAACATAAAGAGCCTCAAACAATTATATTAGGTCACGGGAAAGACCAAATATAAATGTTACTGGTAATTGGCATATCAAATACGACACGAGCAGCTTGCCAGGCTTGCCGTGTAGGTGGCATACTGTTGTAGTCACCTCTAAATAAAGCATTTATTGATGAACCCGCGGCCGTAAGCGGCCGCCAAGCCGAAATGTGATAGTCTGGTCTGCTGGGTGGAGTTGTGACAAGAGGGAAGTCTGGATGTGAAAAATGGCTGGCCCCATGGAGTAGGGGAGGGTGGTCTGGCTTGATGTGAGGCTCTGCTGGCATGGCAGGCCAGGGCTAGAACCCACCATGCCTCCTGGACGCCTCACGAGCAGCTGGGCACAGGGAGAGCAAGTAGCAGCTCTGCCCCATGTCTGAGAGTCTCTGGTTCAGCATACCTGGGCCCAGGTATCACATGTTAGAAACCAGCGAAAAACTTTTTACTCTTGTAAGAATGAGGATTAAAAACAAATTCCCTGATCATTTATATATGTTTTTAGTGAAATTAGTTTCTCCAGATAAAGCATTCTTATTTGTATTTCTATTCATTTATGAAATAGAGACCAAAATATCTCAAAAAGATTTCTGAACATGTTATCTTTCACATTCAACGCAAGTACTCATTGTCAACTATAAAGCCTACAAAGCTCATTTTATAAAAATAAGCTTGGAATGAATGACACATTACAAAATCAGTTATAGTTTATTTAGACATTTAAGTCAAACATGTTTTAATCTTTCCTGCTTTGCCAAGCTTATCTTCATTTAAAAAAAAATAAATGTGAAAAAAAAAATATAGAGTCTCAATTGGTGAACAGTTATGACACTGTGCAAACAAATTCACCAATGAATAGCCTTCAGTTAACTTTTATTCCTATTTTTATTTCCCCTCAAAATCTTTGACATTATCAAAACTTTCTACTATAAATTATTCCTAATGAGCCCCTTTTTATATTAATGTTTTATTAGACCATGTCAATTAGTCTCTTGGTGCCTTCAGGGGCTATGGTGCCTTAGCAAAAAATCCTTTGAAAATTACCAGCACTTTCCCTTCCACTAGTGGAATAGTCAGAGACAGCAGAATATGAGCATGATGTGATACATGACAACATGTTTAACTCTGAAATTGTGCCTTAGAGAAACAGCCTAAAGGAGGTCTGCTGCCCTGTGGCTGAAACAACAGTCCTAGTTGCTTTCAAGATTTCCCATCAGTTCTGTCTGTAAGTGATATGAAGCACTTTCCCATATTCCATCTAGACTACACTTATAAAATACAAATGAATAAAATGAGCAAAATGCAGTCTCTAGTGTAACTATTCTCATGGTCTTGCTAGTTGTGAATACTGAATGAATTGCAAGTGTATTCACTCACTTTTTGCCAGATACCTTGCTAATTGTGGTCACTTGATCACTTGACATCCGTTATTCATCAATTTGCTTGAGCAGGCACCAGTAACATTTCCATTTGACCCTATCATGTGCCAGTGTAGCCCAATGGCATCTGGTTGCTTCAGGAATACGAAGAGCCTCAAACCATTAATTCACAATCTTGACGAAGAAGTCTGACCATCTGGTAAGTGGGCGGCCACGTGATCCAGTCCAGTGGGGTCCAGTTGATAATGGCTCTTCTTGGCATTTACCCCCAAACACAGGAAACTGCACTTCAAAGGCTGAACACACACCTATGTTCATTGCAGCACTTGATAGCTACTACTGGTAGCCAAGATATGAAACTAACCCACAAGCCCAACTATGGATGAATTGGTCAAGACTCATATGAATATCCAAATTATTATTTTTTTACTTTACATATGTTGGTATCACTTGAATGCAGTAAGAGTGTGAAGTTAAGTTATTCTTTTATTTCCATTAGTAATGAAATGTTGGTTAAAGCATTTCTCCTTCTTAACAATTCCTTAAGAAAATTCTAGTAAGGCAACAGATCTCTAATTTTCTTCAAGTAATCATTCTCCAGTTGTACTTACATAAACCCTATCTTTTTTCACAATATCAGAAATTTTTTTAACACCACAAAACTATACCTGTTATTATTAGGTATAATCCATACAATTGTTTTGAAACAAAAAATTAGTAGTTGGACATAGAAAATACCTGCAATTTTAAAAATAATAAGACTTCAAGTTGTTTGACAGCTGCTCTTGGGAAATAATTGTCTAGATTGCAGATTGCCATCAATGTTGAGTGAAGAATATTTAACATGAGTCAGAAATTGTGCAAGATGATAATGGGACACAATAAGAAAAAGATGCATAAAATAGGACAGACATACAAGAGGACAACTTGACAATAGATGTGTAAAAGGACAAGAGGACATGTAAGTAAGTTACAAGACAGATTTATATATATATATATAGAGTGGCATAAAAGCCATTCTAAGAAAGGAAGTTGAGGGAAGAAGGTATTAAAGGAAATCAGGACTAAACTAAAATTTTCACAGTAAGAAGCATTTGGTCAATTTTTTGCATCCAATATTCCAAAACCAATCCCATCACTGATGTCCCTTCCCCCACAAATGCCACCAATGTCCCAAGTATGGAGGTTATTGAACAGATCTGTTGTGTAGCCTAATAAGCAGCAGCAAGCTTCAATTGTGGAACAAGCATAAAATCAGGAAAGAGCTGTGATGCGGGCCCCCTAACTTGCCTCCTTGGCAGGCATGTAACATATGGAATTCCTAGTACTTTACTCAAAAAAAAAAAGACTTAAACCGAATGGCAAATGAGTTATCGGAAAGTAAACCAACACAAGTGCATTTGTAATAAATGACTGCTATGTTCTTAACCATTATTAATCTAGAAGAGATCAATCATATGTACCATTAGTGAGTGCCACACTCAATGCCATAGGTTGGGAAATTTATCCTGTCCTATAAAGACCTCTTTTAATGCTTCTTCTAAAACTAGTTTCAAAGGCACGAATACCCTAAGTTGTTGCCTGTCCAAGTTCTGTATCATTCCTCCAGATTGAAATGATAGTCTAGCTTAATAGAGTATTCATGGTGATGGTTTAATTTCACTGAGCTTTTTACTATATTCTTCTATATGCTTTGGCTTGTAGAGTCTTGTTTGATGTCTTATGGGCTTTCCTTGTATGCAAATTCTCTTTTGATCTTGCTGCTGTCAAAATTCTGTCTCTATCTTTGGATTTTGTCATTTTTTGAGATACATTGTGGCTTGGAGTTTTCCTAGTTGGTTCCATTTTCACAGGGATTCTTGGGCATTTGGGGTATCAATGCCTATATTCCTCAATTCTTATAAACCCCTATTAATGACTTCTTTAACCATTGTTTCTTCATCACATTTGTCTTTCTGTTCTCCAAGGACTCCACTCCAGTGATTCTTCTATTGGTCCTCTTGAACTCATCCTACAGTGCTCTGCTGTGCTGTTTATTTTCAGACTATTTTCATCTTCTGCTGTTTCCTAGAGCTTCCTCGTTCTCATCTTAAATTATTCTTCTATTCAGAGTTTCTGTTGAGTGTTTTATATCACCCACCATGCTCTTAATTTTTGACTGTATGACCACTTGTGCCATTGTTTCTTTGATCACCTTAAACATCCTGATTATAGTGTCACTAAAGACATTGTCTGAGGGAAGCATTGAGCTGATGAGTGTTGTTTATGTTTCTATGATACTGTTTTTTTCTCATTAAACTTGGTGGGCATTTGCATGTTTTCTCCATTGGTTTTCTAGTATTCTTCCTCTGCAGGGGGCAAGTCTTTAAAGCTAGACCCTCTGTAAGATGCTGAGGGATTAGTCTGGAGGTTGTTCTTTCTTCTCTGCCACCTTCACTGCTTGACAAGAAGCATAACCATGATGAGTGTAAGTTACTGAGTAGAGCTGCGGTACAGCCTTATAAATAAACAGTTGCACACTTCCAGGATGGTGGAACAAACAAAGTCAGGAAGGTAACTGTAGTGTGGACACTTTCTATTGTGCTAGTCAGGTGTGGAGGCTGCTGAGACCAAGCTGAAAGGGAGGGACTCTGCCTCCAGATCCAGAGTAGGCACAGTGAAGTCAGAAAATTTTAGAAGGAATGGTACTGTCATTGCATGCAAATGGAGAAGAATCAGAAAAACATGCTCTGTTTTTATATTGTAAGATGTTACCAGACTATACAAGAAATTAAATTTGGTATGTGTGAATAACAAAAGTCTTAGTAAAGATAGGCATATTAATTTAAAAGATCTTAAAGATCAGAGTAAGCAGATTTTAAATATCAGTTTTATCCCTGGAGTAGGACCAGGAGTAATCATTGAGTAAAAAGTTAATATTAAGCCCTTAGTACCACTGGATATGGCTCAAGTTCTCCCAGATGTCAATTTTAAATATGTCAAAATATTTGCCTAGACACATTATGAAATTATTCTGTGCATTATAAAAATGGATATCTGAATATGCAAGAAACCTGTCACTTGTCTTCCCATTGTTTATCGCTTTGCTCAAGCGGGCGCCAGTAGTGTCTCCATTCTTTGAGAATGGGGGCCATTATTGTACCTGGTTTTTGCATATTGAATACACTACTGGTAGCTTGCCAGGGTCTGCCATGCATCCCAGGGGGCCCAGTCTTTTTCTATGTCAGACCATCAATCATTCAGGGCCCACAGGGGCAGAGCTCTGGGTGTAGACAAACCTGTCTTCTGTCTGCCACCTGCTGATGCAGCCAGGCACCACAGCCACACCTGCAACACCTCAAGGGACAGGATAGATTGACTTATAGATTAGTAATAATGAAAGAAATTTTATGGCAAGGAATTTGAAATTTATTCTCTGGATAATGGCAAACATTGAATAATTTTAAAACCAAATCAATGGAAAATTAGGTCATAGAAACTGATCTACAGAGGCTTTGGATAAATAGAATTGTATGTGTATGTAAAGGTAAAAAGTCCAGGAAATTCAAAATACTTTTTTGAAAATAAACATATTGCTGGAGAAATGTATCAAGTATTAGGACCTGTAATAAAGCAACATAATAATACACAATTGAATGAAATATTACTAGATCAATGGAATTGATTTGAAAGTCCCTAAAACAATTTCACACATATACAGCCACTGCATTTTGATCACTTTATCACTGTATCACTGTCATCAATTGGCTCGGGCGGCACCAGTAACATCTCCATATGTCCTGTCTTATGCAAGTAGAGCCCAAGGGCACCTGCTTGCTCCAGGAACATAAAGAGCCTCAAACTATTCCATCAGGTCATGGGAAGAGGTCAAAAAATTGTTACTAGTATTTGGCATATCAAATACAACATGGGTAGCTTGCCAGGCTCTGCTGTGCAGGTAGCATACTCTTGTAGTCATCTCTAAATCCAGCATTTATTGATGAACTGCATGGCCGCAAATGGCCACATGAGCTGGGCTGTGATAGGCTGATCTGCTGGGTGGAGTTCTGATGATAGGGAAGTCCTGATGTGGAGAATGGAGGCCCTCATGGAATGGGGGGGTTATCTGGCTTGTTGCAAGGCGCTGCTGGGGGTGGCAGGTCAGGGCTAGAACCCACCATCCCTCCTGGGTGCCTCGTGAGTGGCTGGGCACAGGGAGAGTCAGTAGCAGCTCTACCCCATGTCTGTGAGTCTCTGGATCAGCATTCCTGAGCCGTATTTAAAAAAAGACTGCAGCAGGGTGGATCTCCATGAGCCGGGTTGTGATAGGCTGGTCTGCTGGGTGGAGTGGGGGGGGTGGTTGTCTGGCTTGTTGCAAGGCTCTGCTGGGGTGGTGGGCCAGGGCTGGAACCTGCCACCCCCTCCTGGGTGCCTCGTGGAGCGGCTGGGCACAGGGAGAGTCAGTAGCAGCTCTGCCACATGTCTGTGAGTCTCGCCACACACCAGTCGCGTGTTGGTCACTCCAGTAGCTGTAGGGAGGGACACAGCCTGGCCTGTGGGCCTTCCAAGGGGCCCTGGTGTCATCACTACCAGCGTTCGTTACAAGGATTGAGCATTTCCATCTGTTAAGTATAAGAGAAGTGGCCGGGCTCCTGGCTTTTGCTTCTTGACAGGCGGAAATCGCGTACTGCCATGGCAGCTCTAGGCCACTACCGGGTCTAGGTGAGAAGTGGTGGAAGGGTCTCCACCCTTATCAAAATGCAAATACTGCATTTTGATAGTTCTGGCATTGCCATGCAGGGGTAATGAACCACTGCTCAGAAAATGGTGCTGCATCTTCTAGATGTGCATATGAAAAAAAGATGATTCCTATATCATCACATCATAAAGATCAATTCTAAGTATATTGTTCAAATTTATAAACACTGTAAAAGATAATACAGCAATACTTTTTTAGAAAAATAGGAAGATACCTTCTTGATTTGGGTGCATATGGGCCCTGGATAGTTGATGGTCTTACATAGAAAAAGACTGGAATCCCTGCGATGAACCTAGAGGCATGGCAGAGCCTGGCAAGCTACCCATGGTGTATTTTATATGCCAGAAACAGTAACAATATTGGACCTCACTCCCAAAGAATGCAGACATTACTGGTGCCCACTCAAGCAAATAGATGAAAAATGGGAAGACAAATGACAATGATTTTTTGAACAGGATTTACAAGGCACTAGTTTAAAGAACATAATTGATAACTTATCTTCTAAATGTAGCACATAAATCTATTGCACTGGTGCAATAATTTGGACAACTCAAGTGCTGGCTTCTTGAGCACAATTGTTTTGTCTTGTCAGGATAGACCGGGTAAAGGCTAGGCCAAAACAGGGATGATCATAAACTATATTCTGGAGGAGAAGAAGAGGATGACAAACATTAAAACTGCCATTGTTGCTAGTGATGCAAGAGATAACATTAAGATGTGGAGATAAATCATAAATAGGACAACCAGAACTAAGGAGGAGAACAGAGCTAGTAATGGTACAGGTAGTAAACAAACTTACTCTAAATGAAGAGAAGTTGTAGAAGAAAGAAAACATTTTTACCTGGTCTACCAATGCATGCCAAATGAAAATCTTCAGAATGAAGTCTAAGCGTGTGTGTGTGTGTGTGTATTTTAATTACTCATGTAATTCTAATTTCCAATGACAGTGGAATTGCATATGAGAACCATTGCTCAGGAAATAAAAATAGAGTTCTCACTAGCTGTTTACAAACTCCTGCATTGAATGAAAAAGTGCTGTTTGAAGGCACTGGAGGGAACCAAACGTTTGTTAGTAATTCCCAAAAAGATGAATGATAGGAGGAGAAAATATTTGCTTCACAAACTAAAGATGGAAAGCCACTTTAAAGCAAATGTAGTTATAGAAATGAATCACCTTGCTTTCCCTCTCAAAAATGATTAGTCAATCTTTTCCTTTCAGTGGATACTTCAGATGAAAATTTTATAAGCAAAGTGGAACAATTCAGGATTGAACTATAATCCGAATATTTGATTCCTATTGGTTCCTGTTACAGAGACTGATGATACTATCACTTTCAAGCTAAGGAAGTAGGACAGGGAGCAAGTGCTGGTGTAACTGAATTTGTAATGTGTAAATGTTTTAAAGAGAAACCTAACAGGTATTGTGAACTTTCACTGGTATAAAAAAATTAAAAAAAAAAAACAGAGGAAGTTGTTCGGAAGTATCTCTTTCCCAAAGCAGAAAAAGTTTCAAAAACTGGCTACCTAGTTGTTAGAGAAGAGAAAATTCCAGATGCCTCTAGATGACAAGACAACATAAAGTACCCTCGTAGGATACTTGTTTATTGAAAGTATTCCTAAGTGTCCTTGACTCTCCCTCATCCTGGCTGACATTGTATCTGTGCTATTGTCTACTTCACTAAAACCAGAAAGAAGGCTGCTGAGGTAAGCCGTTGACCGGTGTGCTTCCTCAATTCCTGAGGAATGTTTCCCGAGGTGTGGTGTTTTCACAAAGCCTTTAATAAGAAGCATGCCATGTCTTCCATTACCTTTATTTTTCTAAATGTGTGGGGAGGACACACTGTTTCTGACCCCTTGCCAGCATTCCAGAACATTCTTGTCTCTGTGAACTCCATGGCATCCTCTGAGAGGGCAGAATGACCACAGCTTTGTCAAAACTGTACTCAGGTTTTCCAAATAGGAAACTACTCTTCAGATATCCTAAAACTGCAACCCACCAAAGGTGTAAACTGAAATTGGTTTGAAAAAGGAAATGTGGAACAAAATAAACATTCCATTATATTGGCCTTATAGACAGCAATAGGAAAAGGTATTATTTAATAACCACTTTGGGTCAGTTTAGTCCTTATAAAATTAACTATGATTTTGATAGAACATAAAATATTGCATAAGAAATTAAACTTTAGGTTCAGTGATGCCCTTGGGTTACACTTGCTTGTGACAGGACTAATGGAGATGTTACTAGTGCCCACTGAAGCAAATCGATGAACAGTGGGAAGACAGTGATACAGTGATAGCAATGTTTGTATCCTAGCAAGCACTGAAACTTTTACTGACCCACAACTGTGTACCAATCTCAGTCTCATTAACTCCTCTCCAACGCCCCTGATTCCCATCTTACCCTAGCAGAAGTGCCCTGGTATGAGATTTACAGTGATGGCTAAGTAAAACTATGTGAAGTTATAATTAGCCAGATGACAAGTAAAAGTCAAGCAGAAAAAGTGCTATATTTCTGCCAGTCAGTTGAGTGATGGAGTCTTGCCAAGAACCACAGAGAAGTTTATCAACATAATGTTAACTTGTAAATGCTATAAAAATGCTCCTCAACTTTGAAAGATATGAGAAACTCTGGACTCTGGGAATTAAGAGTTCCCATGTTTTGAGAGTAGAGTACTTTGTATCCTAATTTTTATTCTTTTTTCAGAGCATGACAGGGTTACATTCACACCTCAGTTTCTCCGTGGGACAGCATGTTCTACTATGATACAGATGACAATAAATATTTCATGTGGAGAATGATGAAAGGGAAGCTTGCCCACATACAGTCTCTGCAGTAACTATCACAGTCAAGAGGTTGGAGATAGTCTACACTTATCTATCATCAACTTTCTATCTTTCTAGAAATCAAAGGTGATTCTCCAGTCTTTGAAAGGGAGATTTAATGAGCTCTCTGAACATCAGTGCTTCAGAGTATGGGCAATGGATTACAAATCATAGTAATTGCTTTAAAACAAAAGAACTGCATCTTTAAACTTTAAATATAGCACATAAAATTATGAAGAATCTTTGTATCTTCTACTTTTTCAAAACTGAAAATAGGATAAAGGTAGGAGGTAGTTTGCTATTTGCTACTATTTTTCTAATTATTTGTTAAAATACTCTTTATAGTAAAGCCATTTAGCAAATTTAATAAGTAGATCTACGAAAAAGGATATTTTTAATTAGTGTTTCAAATATGCATTTTAAGTGTTTGTTGTTTGGTGGTTTTTGAGGCCATACCAGGCAATGCTCGAGATTACTATAGCCAGTGTTTGGGGGGGAACAGGAGGTGCCAGGGGATTGAACTAAGGTCTCCTACATGCAAAGCATGTACTATACCCTTTTGAGTTATCTCTCTAGCCTTATTTTTAAATTTTAAAATATGATTCTCCATTAAACTGACATCATATGTGTTATTTAATTGTTAGTCATTAGACATAGTGACTTTGGACTATGTTACAGAAACGACTGAACTCCCCCACAAAAGAAAGCAAGTATTGACTTCCAAAGTACATATAAAAGATGAAGAGAAAAAATCAATACTTGGTAAATGCTTATAAAAACAACATTATAGTGGCTAGAGTGATAGCCCAGCTGGTAGAGCAATTGCCTTGCATGCTGCTGAACTGGTTTTGCACTCAGGGATGGATCCTGGTGAGCTCGAGACACCATCAAAAAAACTAAATTGTGTTAAAAATTAAGTTTGAAGAAAATGGTTCATGGATTGTGCTATTTCAGTGCAGTGCTTGATTGCATATGGCCCACTCAGTTTTTGTTCCCTGGCACCACGTACAGTCCCCTGAGCACAACCAAAAGTGATCCCTAAGCACAGAACCAGGAGTAAGTCCTGACTATTGCCATGTGAGGCCCCACAACCAATAAATAAATAAGATCCTACAATTTATAATGTCTAGATACATTTTAGCTATATTTAGCTCTTAACATATATAAAAACTAAAAAAATAATAGATTAGACCTAGAAACACAATTCTCAGTTGTTACTAACTTTTAGGGGCTAATATCACGGGTGTTAATACCTAACATTTTTATGATAAGGATGTAAATTGTGTGTTCAGTCCTCTAAAATCTTCAATTTTGCTTTGTTATCTCCCTGTTTATAAGAAAGAATCTTTAATATCCCAATTTATGTTTTCCTATAAAATTTTCACTTAAAATAGTAAAATATTTTGGCTTAGGGGACATAACTCTTATTTTGACTTCTATAATTCCTAAACAAGTTTTTTCAGATATTATCAGTTTCTCAGTCAGTAAAAATAGTTTCTCTATTAGACTTGCTGACTATGTTTACAATAATAACTTAGAATAATTATGACCCTTAAATTAGAATAATTTTGAGTCAAACCAAAGTTTATTAAAAATAAGGACACAATCCACATTTAAGAAGTTATCTATGCCCTTCTCCCATTCCAGGCAATTTAAAAATATCAATGCGATTGTTCTGTTCTGAATCCATCAGGAGACTGATAACTTTCAGAGTACAAAATTTACCTTGCCTGGATCAAGGATAACAAATGACTAATTTGTAGTTCAAGCTTGGGCTAGTCACTTAACCTCCAAAGAAGTATGACTAGAAAGTTCTTTGTGTAAACATGAGAAGCACCAAGTGGTTTTTCCATGTAATATTAGATTTTGCTCAACGGAGAAGAACAGTCATGACAGTAATCATGATTCACAGCTTCTGCTTCATCGGCATCACCTCATTTTTAGAATTTGACATTTTCAAATGAATCTGATCCACCCACAACACTACGCTCATTTATTTCTCTGACATAAAAGTCAGTTTGTTTTGTATATCTAATACATAAATAATTTTTATAATTACTGAGATCTGGATGTCTTATTTAAGTTCTATAAATAAAATTAATTGTACTTCCTTTGCTATGATTTTGTTCTAGGAATAACTAAACATGTGAAAATAGGAATTTAATGTTTGATGTATATGACTTTATCTCACCTGGATATAAAAATCTCAGGTAGGTAGTTTACACACTCAACACTCTGACATTGTATCAGATAATTATTAATGTATTAAAAGAATTCTAAAACTCAATCATTTAAAAATATTAGGGTTTAATTTTTTTTCATAATTCTCAGTGATATCTACCAAACATTTGTTTTATCTACCTAAAAGTGGTAATCCTTTTGATTTCACCTGTAGCAACATTTGACTAGAGTATTGAATCAAATACTTTTTGGTTTTGTTTTGCTTCAGGTATTTTTGAGGGGTGGGTAATGGAGTACTTTTGGCATAGTACTCAGACGTAACCTTGGTTCTGCTCAGGGTACCACATGTGGTGCCAGTAATCAAACCCAGTTAGCGTCCTATAAATAACTACCTTAACCACTGTACTATCTCTCTGCTCTCATTGGCAAGAATCATTTAAGAGATACTAGACTGAGTTCAGATAATATGGAAATATGAGGGTTCTAGTGGGGTGATCCTCAATGCACAAGCAAGCACCAAGTTTCTGTTTGTATTACATTTACTGATATTATATTATGTTGTGTTGTGTTGTGTTGTGTTGTATGTGATGTGATGATGTGATGTGATGTTGCTATATGAAGCAAGTTACCTGTTCAAGCCCAAATTGAACAATGTGGAAAGGATTATATACTGCATGAATAATGAAAGGAATCAAATACTCCTTGAGGCCCATATTGTGACAACTTAGCACAAATAATAGTAACAGGCAAAGCATTTCTATTTTATACAAGGATATATTCCTGCCATTATAATGACTGCTATTCTAAACTTAATCAGGAGAGACATAAATTGATCAACTGGGGATCAGGAGCTATAGTGCCCTGGGGAGGACATTTGCCTTGCATCCGACCTACCCAGGTTCAATCCTCAGCATCCCATATGGTTCCCCAAACACCACCAGGAGTAAGTCCTGAGTGCAGAGCCAGGAGGAACCCATGACATCACCGGTGTGACTCAAAAAAAAAAAAAACAAAACAAAACAACAGATAAACTGGATATCAGCATAAAAACCAAGATTTCTACATATATATATATATATATATATATATATATATATATATATATATATATATAATTGCATGGGTTCCTAAAATGAAAGTATATGCCAAGAAACATACATGCACAATTAAAATAAATTCACATCTAGATATATTACAAGGAAACTACATACAGCTTATAAGGATAAATCTAACAGATGGTTGAAAATAAAAGAAATAAAGACCAGGACATAGTGAAGGGGTTAAGGCACATGCCTTAAATGCTAGCAGAAGGAGACAGATATAGGATGACTGCATTTATGTGCATGACATAAATATACATATATATACATATATATACATATAATGATACACAATATTCAAGGTCAGGTGAAACGTGGATCAGGAGGTCTTGTCAAAGGTGGAAATTACCACAAACGTGTCGGAGCAGAGATTAGGTAAGACAGAGAAGGGAACAGTGTGTCAATAATTGTCAAAAGTGCTATTACCACATAGAACTTAACATTAAAAACAGACAAAAGATACACATGATAACCTCTAAGTATATATATTACAATCCA
>JAJIBD010002346.1:0-27758 GCA_021461705.1 Cryptotis parvus
GAGGGTTACTATAGGAAAGGGGAAGAGATTGAAGTAGGGAGGTGGTCCAATGAACTATAGTGGAGAAATATTTGTACTTTGATTGTGTGGTGTAAATATTTTGAGGAGGGTAGAAATTGTACTCCTAAAACAAATAGTATTGTAATATATTGTTACCTGAATAAAAATTAAAAAGCAGATGAACTTTAGTCATCTCCATTACAAAAAGATATTACCAATTACTTATTAAGCTTAAAAAGCAAGATCTAACAAAAATATATAACAATAACAATAACGCTAAATATAAAATTTGAAAGTTTAATTTCTCACTTTATAATACTACCAAAAGCTAATTTTTCTACAATTTGGAACAAGTTACTGGCTCTGTGTCACAATTTTCTTAGCAGTATAAACAATTGCTTATTGGTACTGAATTATAGTAAGAAATATTAAAAGACTTGGTGAATATAGACATTATTTCACATTGTAAACATTTTGAACTGTAGTTGACACATAGCTGGTTATGTGCTTATTAGTTCCTATGACATAGGCAGGATAAACTGAAAAATCATGAGAGAAATGATCATACGTCATTCATCCAGATCAAAAGGAGCCACCCTGGCATGACGCCATATAAGGATGGGGTCAAGGTCAGTCTCTAATCATAAGCTCAGCAGCAGAGATTATTCTACCTAATTGAGAGCACTGTTTTCCTCGATACTCCATGAAAATATGGAATCTTACAAATTGACACTGACTCATGTATGGTATGGAAAATTGTATTAAGACAGTACAAGTGTAATGATCCTTCATTTAAAAAATTAATAGGTCACAAATTCAGTATTAATACACGATAGGAAATGTTTAAATTAAATGTACTGATTACATATTTTTGATAAGGCAAGAAGCAGATTTTACTAATTATATTTTGTAGAAATCAGTTAATTAAAATTTAAGAGGAAGGAAACATGGATCCTAGGTAACAAATCTATAAAGTTTGTACCTAAATTTGGAAAAAACAGTAAAAATAGAGGGGTGGAAGAAAAACAAATAAAAAGGTGAGTTCAGTAACCTGAGCAATAACCGGTTTATAGCCTCACACTAGTCTGACAATTTTATTGATTATCACTTGTCTCACTTGTCTTCCCGTTGTTCATCAATTTGTTCCAGTGGCACCAGTAACATCTCCATAAGTCCTGATGCAAGCAAGTGTACCCCAGGGGCATCTGCTTGCTCCAAGAACAGGAAAAGCCTCAAACTATTCAGGTCATGGGAACGAGGGCCATAATTGTTACTGTTTTTTGGCATATGAAATAAAAACACGGGTAGCTTGCCAGGCTCTGCCATGAAGGTGGTATACTCTCAGTAGAAGGCTCTCATCTCGAGCATTTACTAATGAAACTCAAAAGGGAAAGATCAGGTTTTCTCTTGGGTGGAGGTTTGAGGAGCTGTGGAGTCTGGATTTTGAAAATGACTGACCTCATGGTGTTGGGTTTGCTCTGGCTCCCTGCTAGGCTCACTGGGATGACGGGTCACAACTAGAACCTGCCTAGTACTGCATACAGTGTATAAATGTGAAAGATCCTAGGAAGGACCTGATCCTAACATCTAGTACTATTTAAGACTGTCGGAGCTGTGGGTCTGGCATGTCTCTCTTCCGGGGTAGCTGGCATGGAGGTGGAGAAAAGGGCGGAGGAGCCCAAATTCCCACTCCAAGTCTGGCCAACATGTTCCCTCCCCTGCACGTGTAAGCGAACCCTTGGAACAATGTTGGACTCGGCCAGGGGCTAGCCTCGCCTTACCACCACCACCAGAGATCAGCTCCATGGCTTGGTTCCAGGTGGGGCCGAGTGGAGCAGCTGTGGGTTCTGGAGTGGTTGGGTCTGGATCTCTTCTGGGTTTGCCAATGGAGCTGTGGGTCTGGCATTTACTAGAGTAAAATTGCAAGTTCAAAATAAATATGGATTTCTTGCCACTAACAACAACAAAAAATGATTATATCACAACTTTTGGAATTAGACACAAAAGCATTAACACTTGCTGCACTCCATGCTGCAGTCCATTCTCAATTCACTAGCATCTCTGCACAAAGTCCCGGATTTCTATTCCTTTACCATATCGGACTCATTTTTCTCTTTCTCTCTGTCCTTCCTTTTTTTCCTCTCTTCTTTCCTAAGTAATACTATTTATTTTATTAAAAATGAGAAAAAGAAACTCTTGCACACACATTTATATGGCAGGATTCAATTCTAATTCCTATTTTAGTTACAAGAGGTAGTAAAATAATTACACTTCTGAATTTAGCATATTACATTTTGTGTAGTTTTACACACAGACTAGATGTGTATTCAGAATGCAAAAAAAATTTCTCTGCACGTACACAGTTAAAGATTTTTTGTTTTGAGATTTTTCAATGCCCTTGTTTACATATCTCATTTATTTTAACTGACTATTTTCCTAGTGGAATAAATGTATTTCTTCATATCTGGTTCAGAAATAAGATTTTTTTTTTTTTTTTGCTTTTTGGGTCACACCCGGCGATAGTCAGGGTTACTCCTGGCTCTGCACTCAGGAGTTACTCCTGGCGGTGCTGGGGACCATATGGGATGCCGGGGATCCAACCCAGGCCAGCATGGGCCGGTCGCGTGCAAGGCAAGCGCCCTACCCACTGAGCTATCGCTCCGACCCAAGAAATAAGATTTATGACAGTCACATCCAAAGGGAGGGTTGTGAATTATAGGCAATATAATGAATATACAATTTACTATGGGTACACCTGTGAATGTTTTTCTGAGTAATAAGACAAAGAGTAGAATTGTTGACTTTAACCTATCAGCATATTCTTTTCCAAGGTATTGTCACATTGCTTTTCATAGCAAACTTTTTTTCAATTTAAATGTTTATCAGCAGCATATGTTAGTGGAATATTATGCAGTTGTCAGGAAAACAAAGTCATGAAATTTGTCCTATATGAATGGACATGGAGAGTATAATGCTGACTGAAATCAGTCAGAAAAAAAGAACAGAGATAGAATGACTGCATTCATTTATGGGATATAAATATACATCATTGTGGGGCCGGAGCAATGGCCCAGCAGGTAGGGCGTTTGCCTTGCACCGGTCGGCCTATGCTGGCCTAGGTTCGATCCCGGCATCCCATGTGGTCCCCTGAGCACCGCCAGGAGTAATTCCTGAGTACAGAGCCAGGAGTAACCCCTGAGCATTGCCAGGTGTGACCCCCCAAAAAAGGCAAAAAAATATATATATACACCACTGTTCTATTAATTGGTGGAAATGGCAACACCAGACTAGAACTGAGTATTGAATATAAGCAAAGAGATATATATGATAACCCTAAATGTATGTATGGCAAGCCACAATGTGTAAGAGAAGGGAAAGAGAGAGAGAACAAAGAGGAGAGAGAGAGAGAGAGAGAGAGAGAGAGAGAGAGAGAATCTGGACAGCACTGGTGGAGGTTTGGGTGCTGCAATGTTGTGTAACTGAAACCCAATCATGAATAGCTTTGTAATTGTCTATTTCATGGTGTTATGATATAATTTTAAAAATTTCTGTGACAAAAAATAAAAAATAAAATAAAAATGTAGGCTTTACTCTTTCATTTTTTTCCTAAAATGTAAATTATTTTTGCTTTATTCTTTCATATTGCAAATTTGAAGAACATGGGCTTTCTAAGAATGCCTTATTGCACATTAACATTTTTAAGATTAAATTCTGTCATGATCCAATATTTAAAATATTTCTCCTGTATTAATTAAGAACTATACATTTTTATACCAGAAATGCATGATATAATTTTCCCTTATTAGTAGCACCAGTATCACCTAGGAATTTCTTAAAAATTCAGATTATATGACACTCCTCTAGAAGACTAAATCAGAATCCTTGAGGATAAAAATCCTGCAATATTATTTTAAACAAGCTGATTTTATATCACATATAAATTTGAGAACTACTATTCTATGTAGTTCTCATTTAATATTACTGAGTCCTGGGGCTGGAGCGATAGCACAGCGGGTAGACATTTGCCTTCTGCACGGCCAACCCGGGTTCGATCCTGGCATTCCATATGGTCCCCTAAGCACCGCCAGGAGTAATTCCCGAGCAAAGAGCCAGGAGTAACCCCTGAGCATCGCCGGGTGTGACCCAAAAAGCAAAAAAAAAAAAAAAAAAAATTACTGAGTCCATATTACAAATCTGATTGGTTTTTAAGTTCTAGGAATATACAAGGGGCTCTAAACTATTGGTTTCAAGTGTACTTGCTTGTAGATTTTAGAAATCTACAGACTTTAGTTTTCCTTATTTTGTTTTTGTTTTGAGGTCATGCCCGGTGGTGCTCAAGGCTTATTCCTGCACTTCCCTTAAGGATACTTCTGGCAAGGCTCAGGGGACCGTGTGGGGCACTCACGATCAAACCCAGGTTGTCCCCAGACAAGGTCAATGACCTACCCACTGTACTATTGATCCAGCCACCAATTTCCCTCTAAATTTTTATCTCAAAAAGATCACTTTTATTGGGGCTGGAGGCGATAGCACAGCGGGTAGGGTGTTTGCTTGCACGCAGCTGACCCTGTTCGATACCCGGCATCCCACATGGTCCCCTGAGCACTGCCAGTAGTAATTCCAGAGTGAAGAGCCAGGAGTAACCCCTGAGCATCGCGGGTGTGACCCAAAAAAGCAAAAAAAAGGAAAAAATCACTTTTTTTTATTGTATGAGTACTTTGAACTTCCATCTGGTGAAGTATGTATACTTTCTTATCAGGAAATAGTATAATTTAGCTCCATGTGTGTGAAAGCAACTTACAACAGCTGTAATCTATATTAAAATAAAATTTGTGCTTTCACTTTATCATCAACCAGGAAGATTTGTCACAGAGCTGAAAACAACTGCTATTTTAAATTTTCTCCTTAATTTAATTTTTTGTCAGTTAGATCTTAGCTGTGATCAAAAAAATAAGGAAAGAAAGAAAATATGATCAAATTATATTGAAGGTTCTGACACAATTGAAGATTGTAGCCCTATTTCTTATTTGTTTGATAAGACTAGGCAACTTTATGCAATGGTATTGGAAAAAAAAAACAGTATATTTTTTATTTGCTACTATACTCACAAAGTTAGATATTTTTGTCTTTATTCCAAAACTGAAGCAAGGAAAGGAAACTTTTTTCCACACCAGCTATTTTCCAGAATATATTATAAGGGATGCAATTCACTGTGAATTTAGTACATTTTTGTTTGTTTGGCTTTTGGCCACACCTGACCAAAGACTGAATTCTGGCTCTGCACACAGGCATCACTGCTGGTGGGTCAGAAGCCATATGGGAATGCCTGGACAGAACCTGAATTGGTTGCCTGCAAGGCAAGCACCCTATCTGCTGTACTATCACATTTAATCCATTTCTAATACCTACATTACTGCATTTTTAATGCTATGACTACAAGCGATAAAATCACCAATGTATTTCTTAACTTCATAGGTTGTTTTGAATCCCTACTTTAGTTGTAAATAGAAATATATGATAAAAGTCTTGGAATCAGAAGACAGTATAGGAGTTACAGAACATGCCTGAGCAGAATAACAGCCTTGAGTTCTTGCTCCAGCCTTGTGGCAGAAATTCTACAGGAGGGCCTCTGGGGCCTCCCATAGCATTGCTTGGGTGGTCGCACACCCTTCAAATGAGTAAAAGTATTATATTTTAGGATTAACGAGGTGCTTTTTTAGCTTGTTCTTCATTTTGTCTTATCTGTTGCTGTACTGTCATTATCACCAGTAAATTAGTACTTGGTAAATATTTGTTTAGTGACTCATTGAATAGCTGGATAATGTAATTATATTCTCCACATTTACTTGCGTTTTATCCTATTTTTACAGATAAACATATGAAGGCTTTGTAAAATAGGCAACTTAGGCAGGACCTACACACAGAATGTAGGTCTATAATTGTTCATGATTTGATTCTCAGCATCTTGTCAGTATTATCATATCTTACTATCTCCTTTTTTAAGTTGAGATGAGAGGTAAGAGATGAAAGAGTATTGAATCAAAGGAAACACATTTGCAGTGTTCTTCGGAGAACCAAGATTTCCTTCCTGATATGTGTTTAATGTGGCAGAGTTTTATTTTAAACATGAGAGCAATATTTGATTTGCCTATTAATGGGATATCAGGAGATTCATGATGGGAGGAAAATTATGCAGAAGTCTTGAAAAATAGCACATTCTTCTAAATCAGCTTCTGAAAATATTTTTAGCTAGCAAATAGAATAGGGAGAGCTAAAGCCTCATCCCTGAAGCAGATAGAAAGAACAGTTGTGCCGACTTAGTTCTGAGCAGGGTTTGTACACCTGTAGGCCTCACAACAGATTGTGGGTAATGTTACACATTGCCTTGCCAGCTTGGGAATGCAATATGAATTTTTCTCCATTAAAGAAGTGAATCCCTGATGATTTTTAAACATTGAAAGCTTCATGTTTCTTTGCAAAAGCTTGTTTGAAGCCTAGAAAGCATTTACCGAGCTGCTCCAAGTCAGGAAGTAAACTTTATTTTTTTTATTTTTTATTTTCTTTCTTTCTTTCTCTTTCTTCTTTCTTTCTTTCTTTCTTTCTTTCTTCTTCTTCTTTCTTCTTTCTTTCTTTCTTTCTTTATTTATTTATTTATTTATTTTTTGCTTTTTTGGGTCACACCCAGCGACGCTCAGGGGTTACTCCTGGCTCTGCACTCAGGAATTACTCCTAGGGGTGCTTGGGGACCATATGGGATGCCTGGGATCGAACCTGGGCGGCATGGGCCAGCTGAGTGCAAGGCAAATGCTTTACCCTGCTACGCTGTCTCTTCGGCCCCAGGAAGTAAATTTTAAGTCTCGATTTGTAGTTTGCAAAGGTTTCTTCAAAATGGTGAGGGAGAAGATGATTTCATTGCCTCACGTCTTGTTAAAAGCTTACAGAAAGAACAATAGAACATCTTTCGAAAAAAAAAGTAAAGTCAGCATAATTTGTTTTCTATAAAAGACATTGTGCTTTGAAGGTAATAATAGAACTATTGAATCAAAGCAGTCAATTAAAAGAACTAATTTGAATTGCAGTGTTGTAGTGAGAAAGCAAAGGCACTAGGAAAACAGTAACTCTTTACAAGGACTGCTGGTACAGGTTTCTATAGTGTAGAACCAATGCAATGCCAAATAGAGGGATAACCTGACCCCATTCTGAATCAAGGACAGGATGGGAACGCTTCCAGAATTTAGATGAGCTAACTCTAAAGCATATTTTTTAGCTTATAAAAGCATCACTGTCATCTCACAATACCCTAAAGAGAGAAGCTATAATTTTCATACCAAGAGTTTTACTACAAGTTTGAATTTTCTCCTCTTTAAAATTCCAATTTAAATCTGGTATCAGAAAGGCAATAACTCTCAGGTTAACTACATGTAATATATACCCCAAACAAATGTAGAATTACTTATTTTATCTATAACTACTTCTCAGATTTATCTGTTGTTAATGGGAATGGGGTGGCTTCAACAAAAAAAAATATTGTATTGACATAATGCTTCATTATTTGTTTTATCTTGAATTTAGTTCATTGTCATAAACTTACTACGGGCGTTCAGACATTGAATTATCAGTTGTGATTAAGACAGGAAAGAATTTCTTTTTGCCCTACTGAAAAGCATCTATTACTCAATTTTCTAGAAAGGGCATCTTCAAGTGTCCCTTGGAAACCTGTTGTAGAGCCTGTGTCTTAAATAGCTTATCTTCATGTTGTCAAACATCTTTGTCCACTGACCCATACTCCAGGAATGTTCCATCAACATTAAAAGCAATATTCACAAGCATCTTAAATCTCATCAGCTAAAATGTGAGCTCAACTCCAGATGGTTGGCAGTTCAATAGCATCCTTGGTATAATAACACCACATTTATTTAAGACTGTAAATTGCCCTTGATAAGAGATATCATATAATGCAATGCACAATTCTAGATGTAAAGATGACACAGACTGTCTAAAGCAATATAACATGTATTAGAGTTAGTTTTCCTGTAAGTATTATGGACATGCTCTGAACCATTCATAATCTCTCATTTCATCTACTTTGTGGCCAATGCCATACTTAGAGATAGCTATTTGGGGTTAAAGTACAGTCTCTCTCTTTGGAAGTGACTTTATCTTAATTAGCATGATGGCCATTACAGCTTCTAAAGCTAAACAGATATATAGCTTTGGGATCAAAGGGCCTCGGCATTTTATTTTTAGATGATGTTAACAATTAGGATAGGCAACAAGATATGAAGGGATGAAAACAAAAAAAAATGACTTGAAATCTTGGGCATTACGTTTGGACTAGTTCCAAAACAATGTTACATGTAGCACTTTGGAGATAATTAAACTGTATAGCCATAGTATGATAATGTGTAAGAAAGAAACAACCTAAGCTTGCAGAGACTACAAATTTTTAGGTCTGTTTCTGGAATTAAATCATATATATGATTTTTGAACCAAAACATACACCCAAGGAAATATGCATACACCCAAATGTGTGTTAATGGCAGATATTGACTTTAATAATGCTATTTAATTTTGTATTTTAATATTTATAATAATAGAGTATATATAATAACATTGTGATAATATTCTCGTTTTGTCAGACAGATCTATAATTAACAATTATTATTATGAGCTCTACATTTTTTGGGGGGCAATATGTGGACTTGCTCAGGATTTACTCCTGAGTCTGTGCTCAGGGATTACTCCTAGCAGTGCTCAGGGAACCATATGTACTGCTGAGAATTGAATTCAAATCAGTATCTTGCAAGGAAAGTGCCCTACATGCTATTATAATATCATTCCAGTCCTCTGAATTTCATATTTTTATTACTAATCAACACAAAAAGAATAACTGGACAAGGAAACAAAATGGTTTAAAGGAGGGATGCCCAAATCAACCTTGGCTCTGAGTATCAAGAAGAAAAGGAAAGAGAGGCTGGAATGATAGCACAGTGGGGGTGGGTGTTTGCCTTGCACGCAGCCCCCAGCACTGACAGGTGTAATTCCTGAGTGAAGAGGCAGGAGTAACCCCTGAGCATCGCCAGGTATGACCCAAAAAGAAAAAAAAAAGAGTGGAGATATGGGAGAGAAGAGTCAGATGAGAAAAACTGGAGGCCAGGTCAGGGTAATCAGGTACAAAGTTGGTGTTAAAGAATCATAGAGCCACATATCCAAACGACAGAGTCAACAATAGTGACATCAAGAGAGCCAAACTTTAACAACCTAATAAAGCCTGTCAAGAGGGCAGGATAGAGAGCGTGGATACAGAAAGGAACCTGGGACATTAGTGGCGGGGAGTTGATAATGGTGGTGGGATCGGTGCTGCAATACTTTGTCTAAAACTCAACTACGAATAATTTTGTGAATCATGTGCTTTAATTGAATTTGAAAAACAACAACAAAGGAAGGGAAGGGAAAATTATATATATATATATATATATATATATATACATACATATATGCATATAGGTATACAAGGCCAACTGCTTAGTAGAACTGGCTAAATTTTTTTTTTAATTTTTTATTTTTACAATTACAAAGATATACAATTAAAAATTTCATATTTGGGTTTTGGTCATACAGTGTTCCAGCACCCATACCGCCACCAGTGAGAACTGGCTAAATTTTGAGATGACTTATGGTCTTTCTTTGTAAAGTATCCTTAAGCTTTTTTTTTTTTTGCTTTTTTTTGGGGTCACACCCGGCAATGCTCAGGGGTTTCTTCTGGCTCTGCACTCAGGAATTACTCCTGGCGGTGCTAGGGGGAACATATGGAATGCCGGGGATCGAACTAGGGCCAGGATGGGCAGGCCTCTTGCAAGGCAAATGCCCTACCTGCTGGGCTATCGCTCCGACCCCTAGCTTTTAATTGTGGTTTAGTCACTTTAGAAATTGCAGAACTTTTTCTGAAGCTCTCTTTGTGCAAAATGTCATTTTATTAACTTAAAACACAACTCAAAAATAGTTTGCTGATCAATTAATAAATATTAACATGAGTTGATGTATTTTGATAAATGTAACTTTTCTCTCAAGAACCAGATTCTTGAAATGAGACTGAAAATATAAGGTAAAAGTGGGTTCAAACACTGGATCCCCAGGAATGTTCCCAGAACACATAAAAAAGGAGCAAGCAAGTCCTGAGAAAAGTCATGTATGGCCCTCAAGCAAACAAAATTAACAACAACAAAACTTAAGGTTCCAACGAAAGCAAGTTAAGTTTTTTTTTTATGAGGGGAGTGATTTAGTAATAACCAATATCAATATATCAGGAATAAATGTTTAAAGAAAGCAACACCCAGATATTGTTAGAAAATGGTTATAGTCTAAGGAGAACTCTCTTGTTTGGGCTAGGTAGGTCATCCAAATGATCTGAAATACAATTCCCACTTCTTACAATTTTGAAAGAATAATCAGGCAATGAGCATCCTTCTGACTGGATGCGTCGCAGAGTGGCACACTATTACTGTCACAAATCACTGCCAAACTGAGTGCTTATAAAAGCAACCCGGGTCCTCTGGAAAGGACTGCTTCAAAATGCAATTTGACAGAATAGTTGGCAAACTTTGCACCCTCAAATACTTTTTGGTAGTACTCAAGAGAGTTCAAATTGAAGAGTTAATGGAGCATGCTCTCCAGGCAACAGTAAAAAGACATAAGGACAATGGAAACTGTACAACATAGTTTAAAGTTCTGTGCTAATGCAAGCATAGTCTAAAATTAAGCACATGATCCAGCTCAAAATCAATAGGTGGGAAGCTGAACTTGAATGTGAATTGACAAGACTGGGGACCATAAAATCTGGGCTAATAAATTGATAGACCTCTTAGATTCATTAAGGAGCTAACTTTGTTATGTGTTGTTTTAGGCATTTCTTCTACTTGGGTTCATTATTTATACTTTTCTTTGGGAGTAGGGGCAAGGAGAGATATCCAGGGAGTAGTCCTGGTTCTGCACTCAGGGATCACTGCTAGGGGAGGAGGGCTTGGGCAACTGAACCATATGTAATTTGGGGGATCAAACCCTGGGTAAGCCATATTTAACGAAAAGCCTTTACCACCTTAACCACAGTCTCTCCAGTCCTCATTAACACTTTTTAAGATGGGATCTAGTGCTCCAAGATGCTGAATTCTAAGAACTACCTATTTATCTTACTAACCAGTTTAATGTTAAAACTGGATTTCTCTTACTAATCAGCTTAATGTTAAAACTGACCAGAATGAGAAACTATTAAGAGATAAAAGAAAATTGAAATACAAGTTGAGATTTTTTTTCTGTTTTAATATCCTATTTCTGTCAATAGCTTTGTTTATCCTTGATTGTGGTTCTTTTAAATGACTATAATTGCATCATTTTAGTTGCCTCAGGGTATAATAACAGCTACCTACTGCTGCTAACTTTGGTCTAATAGTCTACCTTTTTCTTCAAAGTATTTTTATTTCTACTGTCTGAAGGAAAAATTATTTTCCTGCTAAGATTCTAATGGTTACATGCAATTAATTATTGTATATAGGACATGAATCCTTAGTAATCACATTTTCTTATCAAGGCATGAGGTGATTTTTCTAAAGATAAAGAGTTGGTCACTGTCAAGACCAATATGCTGACCCATTTGTAATTCTTGAACATCACATAAGTTCAAGCATTTGGCTGTACCTCTCAGCTTCTATGTCATTTTCTTAATACATAAATAATTAAGACAGAAACAGGTTATATTACATTATGAATTTTCTCTCCTTTCTTCCCTCAGAAGCTTTAATCTTTACAAATTAAAGTGTTTTATTTAACCATAAAAATTTCTATATACCTCCACTATACTTTCCCATATTTTAGAAACTGGTATTGATGCCAATTTATCCTAAAACTGTGAGTGTCCCCTCCAGTTTGGCATAGACTGACTCATTGACAATGAGGCACAGTTCAAAGAAATTCTACATAATAGTGACAATTTTATCTTTCAAGTTCTGTCAGAGATTTTTTAATTTAATTCAATAGTAAGTAAAACTGTGCATTTCTTCTCTTGCTATATTTAAAAGAGACATTTTCTGAAAGCACAATTAAAACAATATTCCTCTTGAAAAAAATTAAAAATTCTGACTTCCCTTTTCAATCCTTCATTCTTGTCATTTTCATAATTAGAGGGTAGAGATTAAAGAATACATCTTAAAGTTGAGAAAAATCTAATAAAGATGGGGAAAGATTTCATTTTTAAAGACTATTAAGTCAAGGCACAAATCATAAGAGAAAGGAGATGAAGTTACTATCCAAACCAGAAAAATAATTCGCAGTTGCTGTACAGATCACTGCAGGTACAAGGTCTAAGCCTAAAATATCACTTCAATTGTATCACTTGTCTTCCCGTTACTAAAACAGTAACAGACCCTGAAGGAACAGTTTGAGGCTCTTCATATTCCTGAATCAACCAGATGCCATTGGGCTACATTGGCACGTGATAGGGTCCAATGGAAATGTTACTGGCGCCGCTCGAGCAAATCGATGAATAACGGGATTCAAGTGATCAAGTGATCAAGTCTTCCCATTGTCCATAAATTTGCTTGAGCAGGCAACAGTAACATTTCCATAGGTCACATGCTAATGTAGCTTAAGGGCATCCGCTTGCTCCAGGAACATGAAGAGCCTCAAAACATTTATTGATTTTTTTTTTATCATGAACAAGTATTGGATTTTGTTAGATAATTTTTCTGCATTATTGTAAGGATTACATAGTATTTTCCCACCTGTCATTACTTATTAAACATTACTAAGGTAATGTGATATGTTGCATAAATTAATTTTGGATACTGAAACAATCCTGAATTCCTAGAATAAATTTCCCTTTGTTGTATTATAAAAATAAAATAAAATAAAATAACTGTCAGCAACAATTGTGGTTCACTCATTATCACTGTTATCATAAAAATATTGGAAATGTACACATTATCAATATCTACCTAGAGATTATTATCAGAGAAAATATTCCTGGATTTCCAAGTTTCACATCTATTAAAGAAAAAGCATTTTCTTTATTTCTCAGTATGTAGTGGTAGAAATTTTTTCTTTAGATATTTGTTTTCAACACTAGTATTAGAAAGGTGCAATAAAGCATAACTTATTACAAATTGAACAATAAAAGGTATTGTTTTGAATTGTAAAACTTACAATTTCTTCCATCTTGCAGTTAATTTGCTCATTCATGCAAAATTTTTTTTATTTCTTTTTTTTTTTTTTAAAATTTTTATTTTTACAATTACAAAGATATACAATTAAAAAGTTCATTTTTGGGTTTTGGTCATACAGTGTTCCAGCACCCATCCCGCCACCAGTACATGCAAAATTTTTGATTCTCTTATGTTCAATATAGTCCCCTGGAATTATAGGATAAATTTAATTTCGTCAACTCACTTAATTCCAGTCTACAACTTAATGCTTCAAATCTTATTTACTTTCAAACTGCTTGGGTTTTGTTTAAAACCTTTTTTTTTACTTTTAACATTAGATAAATTTGTGATGCTGAGAATTTTCAATCTTCTTCACAGAGTATAATGAAAATGCCTACAAACTTAGGTTACTATTTTTTCATGTTATTTTGATGGTTTTCCTTTAAATCATTGTTTTCATTATTATATGCATGTATTATATATTATCACACAGCTGTGTTGCTCGGCCCCACATGGAGCAGTCCATGAGTTCCGGAGGGCGGTAATTGGCTCAGCCAGCCCCTGACGGAGTCCAACAAAGCTCAGCAAAGCTCCTAGAGTTCGCTCACATGTGAGGGAGTGGGGGGGTTCCACGCTGGCTGGACTTGGAGCAGGGATTTGGGTTCCTCCACCTCCATGTCGGCAGGTGTGACACTCCCAATCGCCACAGCCAGCATCACCAGAAGAGAGACACTCCAGACCCACAGCTGCACCGGCGTGCAGCCACTCCAAGGCCATGGACAGTCTTAGATAATACTTGAAGTTAGGACCAGGTCCTTCCCAGGATCATTCACATTTATACACTGTATACAGTTCTAGGTAGGTTCTAGCAGTGGTTAGTCATCCCAGTGAGCCTAACAAGAAGCCAGAGGACCCCCCCACAACATGAGGTCAGTTATTCTTAACATCTGAATTCCACAGCTACTCAGAGCTCCATCCTATGGAAAAGCTGATCCCTCCTGATTGAGGTTTATCAGTAAATGCACAAGATGAGAGCCTACTACTGAGAACTTACCACCTACATGGCAGAGACTGGCAAGCTATCCATGTTGTATTTGATATGCCAAAAAACCAGTGACAATTACGGACCACATTTTCATGAACTGAAGGTATGGTTTGAGGCTCTTCATGTTCCTGGAGCAAGCAGAAGCCCTTAGGCTATACCTGCTCTTGACAGGACGTATGGAGATGTTACTGGTGTCCACACAAGCAAATCGATGAATAATGAGAACAGTGATACAAATGATACATGTGATCATGTATTATATGAATATATAATGGGAACAGTGATTCAAGTGATATATGTGATTATTTATTATATGGATATATAATGGGAACAGTGATTCAAGTGATATATGTAATTATATATTATATGAAATATTATATAGCAAATTCAGACTTATTATTAATAGTAAATAAAAAATAATTTTGATTTTGTAACTATTTCCATTGTGTAGCTATTTATTTCTTCACTTGAACACTTGATCACTTGACATCCAATTATTTGTCTATTTGCTCAAGGGGGCACCAGTAATGTTTCCATTTGACACTATCATGTGCCAGTGTAGCCCAATGACATCTGCTTTTTCAGGGATATAAAGAGCCTCAAACAATTCATTCAGGATCTTGATGAAGAAGTCTGACCATCTTGTAGGTGGGGCGGCCACGTGATCTTTTGATGTCCCATGGGATCCAGTCAGTATTGGCTCTAGTCCAGTGAACGCCTCCAAATTACATTACATGTCCAGCCATTCTGATTTTCGACGCCTTGGCAAGCGAGACAGCATTCCTGACTCTGGATAGTCTACAGAGGCCAGAACTCAGGATTTCTTCCCATTCTAATTGTCTCATGGCATTCTTGAGGGTGGTGCTGAAGAGTTTTGGTGAAATGGTATCACCCTGCTGAACCCTTCTTTTGACATCAAAGATCACTTTCTTGTAGAATAGTGAGATTCTAGTGGTGAATCCGTAATAGAGCTCATGAAGGATCTTGATGTATTGAGTTTAAATGCCCTGTTTGGCTAGGGCTTTGATGACCGCTTCAGTCTCCACAGAATCAAAGGCTTTCTTTAAATCAATGAGCATGAGACAGAGTGGCATCTTGAACTCCCTACAAACCTCAATGAGCTTGGTTACAGTGTGGATATGGTCAATAGTGCCAAATCCTTTTGAGAAGCCAGCTTGCCCGCATGGTTGTCCTTTATCTAATGTTCTGCCAATTGTTCAGGATGACTAAAAAAAGAGCAGCTTGTAGATGACTGACAACAGGCAGTTGGGCAATTATTACCAATGTTGTGGCTATCTCTCCTTCTTGAACGGTGGAACTGTCCTGTTGGTTTTCCATTGGGAGGGCACCTTGCATTCAGACAAGTAGTGTGTGAAGACCGAGCCAGTTTATTGATGAGTACTGATGGCAGATGCTCAGGTGTTCAGGTCTGATTTTGTCTGGGTCGGGTGCTGTTCACTTCTTTGCCTACAAAATGCCATGTCAAATTTGAAGGGAGAAGGTTGGGAACAACATATCCATCCTGAAGAATTTGGTATGTGGGGAGGTGGACGTGGCCATCAAAGAGAACCGAGTAGAAGTCCTGGAAATCTTTTCCATTGCCTTTCTGGGCCGATATGATCAATCCATCAGGACGTTGAAGGGCAGTCATCTTGGTCTTATAGTTGGTGAAGGACAGGCAAGATTGTGAATGCTTTTCCTGGCTTCTGCTGCATCGGTCAGTATTTCTGCTCTTATCTCTTTGAGGTCTTCCTTTATCGCTTCTCTGCACTGCTTTTCGAACTTGCACCTTATCATTTGGTTGTCTGAGCCTCGTGCCTTGCCTCTTGGTGAATAGGCTCGAGAGTTTTTGAAGATAGGAATCCTTTTGTGTTTTTCTCTCTCTCGGCATTCCTCACACAATCATGGAGGTGCTGTACCAGTCGGGCTTATTCTTCATCGATGTCGTCAATGATGGCATCTTCCCATATTGCCGCAATGGTGCAAAGAGTTCCCAGTTGCTATTCATTCTGGGAGATCTCTTCTTAAACTTTGCAACCTTTTCTCCCCATTACGTGAAGTAGAATTTTGCATGAAGAAGAGGGTGGTCCGAAACTGTTTGGAATTTTGGGACGACAGTGACATCAGTCAGGCAAAACCGTAAATTGAATATTATGTCATCAATTTCATTGTGGAACTGTCCACCAGGAGATTCCCACGTCCAACGTTTCAATTCAACCTTCTGGAACAGTGAGTGCCCATAAATGGTCTTGGTGGACATGATGAACTCAGTCTTTCACCCTTTTAGTTCCATTTCTAGGCCATGGGTTCCAATGTGGAGTTCTTTGGCTGATCTTCTATGTCCTATCTTGGCATTAAAATCACCAGCTATGATCTTGTAGAAGGTGTGATCTTCTTTATAGAACTCCTCCAATTCCATGTAGAATTTCTCAATTTCTTCTTCCTTGTATGTGGATATTGGTATGTAGAAAACTAAGATAGAAACTGTAGGCTGTGGGCCACATCTCTTCAAGGGTAGTTGTCCAATCCAATTTGTTAGGCATTCAAATGAATCAGTGCTCATGGCCAGGTTCGTGTTGACAAGGACACGACAACACAGATATGCATTGGACAGCTTGCCAGGCTCTCTGAGAAGGGAGGGTCGAATATTCATAGTAATTTGGGGATTAATAACCCAGTGCAAAGCAGCTGCGCGAAATGGGGAGAGCTGGTAGCTGCTCTGCCTAGTGTATCTGCATCTGTAGTTTCAAACATTTTTGGGCTTGAAATACATTCCTCTGAAGAGTGGGTCTCTGTAGGCTGGGTCTCTGACAAGCTGAGCTGGAGATTGGCTGAATCTCTTGGGTGGAATTCTGATGAGCTGTGGGGTCTGGTTGATGAAAATCACTGCAGCATGGTGTGGGGGTTCCTAAGGGTTCTTCTGAAGCTCTATTGGGATGGTGGATTCGGCCAGAAGTTGCTCTCTGTCCCTGACTCCTCATGGTCAGTGGAGTGCAGGGAGTGCAATGGGAGAGCTGGTAGCTGTTTTCTCTTTAATTCTATTTTTTGTTTATTTATTTGTTCATTTATTTGTCATTTGTTTCACTTTGTTTTACTTGTGAGTTTTTTAGATGTTGGTTCAAATAATATTCAGGGAACTAGGGGCTGGAGTGATAGCCCAGCAGGCAGGGGCGTTTGACTTGCATGCGGCCTGCCAATGCCTGCCTGGGTTCGATCCTTGGCATCCCATATTGTCCCCGAGCACCGCCAGGAGTAATTCCTGAGTGCAGAGCCAAGAGTAACCCCTGAGCATCGCCAGGTATGACCCAAAAAGCAAAAAAAAAAAAAATCAGGGAACTATTCAGTCCCAGGGACATTCAGGGTCTCCTGAAATGAGCACCATTCTTGTCTTATGGAAGGTTCAATGGGTTATAGACCTTATTACCAGGACTGGTAGTCCTCAGAGGTAGTGCTCAGAGGCATCCCAGATTATATATGCCTGGTGAAGCTGAGCAGACCCTGCGGAGTCATGGTAGACTCAAGATCAGTCTATGCAAAAAAAAGTACTTTAATTCCTGCATTCTTTTCAGCTTCAACTATTATTTTTTTGTTTGTTTTTGGACTACTTCTGGCTGTGCTCAGGGGACCATATGCGATGCCAGGGGATCGAACCGGTTCGGCTGCATGCAAGGCAAACACCCTGCCTGCTGTACTATCACTCGGGCCCCTACTCCTCGCTTTTTTTTGAACAACCTAAAACCTGAGCAGCGCAGGAGGAAGAGAGCAGCATGGAATGCCTTCAAATGCATCGAAGAAATAGCTAAAAAGACAAAAGAAACTCCGGCTCTGAGCACATCTCTTTAACTCCATGGTTCTCCCTGCATTAATATACACCTTCAGAGACCTGGGCCCTACAAAAGCAGGATGAGAATGCTATTCGGGTCTCCCAAAGAGGAATTGAAAGAGCTATACTTGGAATATCATGTCTCACTCAAGTGAAAGAAGGAATCCAGAGCTCCGACCTCCGTCGCTGTTCCAGAGTCAGGGGCGCTGTCTCATTTGCCAAGGCATCGAAAATCAGATGAGCTGGACATGTAATGCGATTTGGAGATGACCGCTGGACTAGAGCCATTGCCTACTGGATCCCACGGGATGTCAAAAGATCACGTGGCTGTCCACTTTACCGAGATGGTCAGACTTCTTTGTCAAGACCCTGAATGAACTGTTTGAGGCTCTTCATATTCCTGAAGCAACCAGATGCCATTGGGCTACACTGGCACGTGATAGGGTCAAATGGAAATGCTTGTGCCCCCTCAAGAAAATCAATGAATAACGGGATGTCAAGTGATCAAGTGAACTTCTGGCAAGGTTTGGAGGACCTATGTTTTTCTACAGATTGTATCCTAGTCATTTGCATTCAAGGCAAGTACTCTATCTACTGTATTATCTCTCCAGACCCCAGCTATTAATTTCTCTGAAAAATTCCTAGGTCCTTCTACTTTGTTGATATTTTGAATTTTTTCTACTACACTCAGAATTTTCTGAAAGTAGAATAGTAATTCTACTTATGAAACAAAACTTTCCACAGGGTATTTGATCACTTGACCAATTGACATCCCGCTATTCATTGATTTGCTCGAGCGGGCACCAGTAACATTTCCATTTGACCCTATCATGTGCCAATGTAGCCCAATGGCATCTGGTTACTTCATGAATACGAAGAGCCTCAAACCATTCGTTCAGGGTCTTGGCGAAGATGTCTGACCATCTTGTAGGTGGGCGGCCATGTGATCTTTTGACATCTCATTGGATCCAGTCCGTAGCGGCTCTAGGTCCAGCGGTCATCATCAAATTGCATTACATGTCCAGCCAATCTGATTTTTGATGCCTTGGCAAGCGAGACAGCATCCCTGACTCTGGAACAGCGATGGATGTAGGAACTTCAAATTTCTTCTCTCACTTGAGTGAGCGTGATATTCCAAGTATAGCTCTTTCAATTCCTCTTTGGGAGACCCGAATAGCATTTTCATCCTGCTTTCGTAGGGCCCAGGTCTCTAACGCATATGTTAATGCAGGGAGAATGGTGGAGTCAAAAAGATGTGCCCAGAGCCGGAGATTCTTTGTCTTTTTTAGCTATTTCTTCGATGCTTTTGAAGGCATTCCATGCCTTCCACAGGTATTTTTTTTCAATTGCAATTTGACATGATTTGGTTTCTATGTCAGTCATTCATTATATATTCAGCATGATTGCATGAGCTTCCTGCATCTCAAAATTTAGAATTATGCCAACCTGATAGATCACCAGACAACAGCAGTTTGGTTTTTGCAAAACTTACATAGTTGTGCCTTAGAAAATAAGTCACTGAATTCAAAACTCATGTGATCAAAAATTGTCTTTCTGAAAGAGGAGCTGAAAAGAGATTTTTGCTTTTTTTGTAGTCATTTACAAAAATTATGAATTGTGCTTCTTATTAATTGCAGAAAAATATACAAAAGAAGCAAACAAAAACAGTCAAAGCAAATGAGAGAGGAAAGTATAATACATAGGTACCCTGGGTACATTAGCCTTCTGAAGAAAGGTAACTAATGTAAAAAAAAAGATTGAGTTGAAAGATTTATAAATTCCTCTGCTTCTTTTTGTTTTAATATTATTGAGGTATCAGAGTTAGAATCATGCTAATGTTGGTTTTATTTTTTAAATCTTTTCAATTTTATTATGCCAACATGATTAATACAATTACAAAACTGTTCAAGATTAGGTTTCAGTTATACAGTGTTTCAGCACCTGTCCCTCCACCAGTGCACATTTCCCACTACCAGTGTCCCCTGATTCCCTTCACCTTCCCCCAGCCTGCCTCAATTGCAGTCATTTTGCATCTTCTCTCTCTCTCTCTCTCTCTCTCTCTCTCTCTCTCTCTCTCCCCTTCTCTTAAACATGGTGGCTTGCCATACATTCACTTTGGAGTTATCATGTATATCCCTCTGCCTACATTCAGTGCTCAGTTCTAGGTTGGTACCATTAACAAAAATTATTAGCACACTGGTCCCTTCTTTGTCTTACCTAACCTCTGACTCTCACACACTTGCAGTAGATTCCACACACTGATATGTCCTTCTGGTCCATATTTTAATTGGCTTTGGATATTAGTATCATAATCTTTCTTATTTCCCACAAATTAATGCAGTATACTATATCTGTCCTTTCCCCTCTGTCTAATTTCACTCAACATGATGCTGTTCATGTCCATCCATTTATATGCAAATTTCATAACTTTGTTTTTCTAACAGCTTAATAGTATTCCGTTGTGTAGATGTGACACAGTTTCCTTACCTAGTCATCAATGTTCTTGGACACTCAGGTTCTTTCCAGATTCTGGCTATTGTGAATAGTGCTACTATGAACATAAAATTGCAGATGGTGCTTCTGCTATGTGTTTTGGCTGCCCAGGGTATATTCCCAGGAGTGGTATGGCTGGGTCAAATGGGAGCTAAATTTCTAGTTTTTGGAGGAATGTCCATTTTTTTTCCAGAAAGGCTGAAGCAGTCAACATTCCCACCAACAGTGGATGAGAGTCCCTCTCTCCCACATCTACACCAGTACTAGTTGTTCTTGCTCTTTTGGATATGTGCTGGTCTCTGTGGTGTGAGATGGTATCTCATTGTTGTTTTGATTCACATCATCCTTATGATTAGTGATAAAGATCATATTTACATATGTCTTTTGGCCATTCAAAATTTTTCTTTGTTGAAGTTTCTGTTTATTTCTTCTCCCCATTCTTTGGTGGAGTTGACTGTTTTCTTTTTGCAAAAGTTCTACCAGTGCCTGATATATCCTGGATATTAACCCCTTATCAGATGGTTATTGGGTGAATATTCTTTCCCACCCCGTGGATTGTCTCTGTATCTTGGTCACCGTTTCTTTTGAGGTGCAGAAGCTTTTTAGTTTCATGTAGTCCCATATGTTTATCTTTGCTTCCAATTCCTTTGTTAGTAGTGATTCATCTTTGAAGATGCTTTTAGCTTCAATGTTGTGGAGGGTTTTTCTTATATTTTCTTTGTCATACTTTATGGATTCAGGTCTGATATTGAGATTTTTAATTCATTTTGATCTACCTTTTATGAATGGCATTAAACAGAGGTCTAAGTTCATTTTTTACATGTAGCTGCCCAGCTTTCCCAGTATCACTTGTTGAGGAGGCTTTCCTTGCTCCACTTCATGGTTTTCATGCCTTTATCAAAGATTAAGTGATCATGTACTTGAGGATGTGTGTCAGGACACTCAACTCTATTCCACGGGTATGTTTCCACAGGTATGTTACTCCAATGCCATGCTATTTTAATTGCTACCACTTGTAATGCAGTTTGAAGTTGGGAAAGGTGATGCCTCCCATCTTCTTTTTCCTAAGGATTGCTTTGGCTATCCGTGGGGATTTATTGTTCCATATGAATTGCAAGAGAGTTTTGGTTAATTTCTTTGAAAGTATCATGGGTGTCCTTATAGGGACTGCATTGAATTGGTATAATGCTTTAGGGAGTATTGCCATTTTGATAATGTTGATTCTCCCAATCCATGAGCCGGGAATGTTTCCATTTCCTCATGTCCTTACATTTTTCTTGAAGCAGCACTTTGTAATTTTCTTTGTACAGGTCCTTTACATCCTTAGTTAAGCTAATTTTGAGGTACGTGATTTTCTGAGGCACAATTGTGAATGGGATTGTTTTTTCTTCTCTTTCTTTATTTGCATATAAGCCACCCAACTAAATGCGCTAGCAAAAAGCTACTAGAAACAATAGATATGTATAGTAGAGTAGCAAGTTATAAAATCAATCACTTGTATCTCTTCACATGTCTTCCCATTGATCATAGATTTATTCGAGCTGGTGTAGCCCTAGATACCCTGGGCTACACATGCACAAGGGCATCTGCTTGCTCCAGGAGCATAAAGAGCCTCAAACCATTCCATCAGGTCTCGGGAATAAGATCTATAATTTTTACTGGTATTTGGCATATCAAATACGACACAGGTAGCTTGCCAGGCTCTGCCAATAATGTTTGTTTTTAATATACAAAGCTTCTGCTTTTACAATTACCAGAGAACCAAAACCCCATCACTGTTTTTATGTCACATTTGTTGTCCACCATCATTCTCAACACTCACTCCTCCATATGATAACCTCAGGCAGAACAAAGAGCATGTCCTTAACCATTGTACATTCTCTTTGTTGGTTTATTTTCTACCTTATACAAGTTGTGTTTACCCAGCTTTAGTCCATTTACTTCTGACATTTCATGCAGCATGACACCGTCTAGCTTTATGCAAACTGTAGCAGATAATATTGCACCTTTACTTAAAACTGATGTACATCATTTTATTTATACGTCATTATTTATTTATCTGCACATTTTTGAGGAACTAATTAGTTATTTCTAAAAGACATGTGCCAGAGGCTGGAGCGATAGCCCAGCGGGTAGGGCGTTTGCCTTGCATGCAGCCGGCCTGTGCCGGCCTGGGTTCGATCCCTGGCATCCCATATGGTCCCCAAGCACCGCCAGGAGTAATTCCTGAGTGCAGAACCAGGAGAAACCCCTAAGCATTGCCGAGTGTGACCCAAAAAGCAAACAACAACAACAACAAAAAAAAAAAAAGGCATGTGCCAATTTTCAACATCAAAAACTGTACTGTGGTTTATCTTTCTCCAGTGACCCTCAAAGACGCCACACCTAAGGAAAGGGCATTCGGAGTCTATAAGTATCAAATTGATGCACAACAAATAAACTTTACAGAAGCTCATTAAAAATGGGAAAGTGGGCAGGGAATTGTAGTTCACAAAGATCATACTGCCAGCCCAGACTGTGTGATCATTGTGCCCCAACCCTGGAGAAGCAACATTTCAAAATAACATAAAAAGTTGCAAAAGCTGTTCAAGATTTGTCCAACACTAATATAAACAGAGCGCAGTGAGATGTCACCTTTTTGAGGCTATAGTTTCAGCCTCACAGAAGGTCTACAAGGTAAGTTTCATATCATTCATCAGTGGCAAAAATCTTTTTTGCTTGATTTTTCTTTCGAAGAAGCAGGAACAAAATTAGGTGATCACCTCAACCTAAAGGGTAGATGATTTGTTTTGCTGGGAAGGGAGGGAGAGAGGGAATGATTTGGTCTCAGGTCTTGCCATCTAAATTTGAGTCATTTCTGATGGAAACATAACAAAACAGTGAAAAAATAAAAAGGAAGGCACAGTTACCAAGAAATACCTTTAAGCTGAAACCCTGTACTTTTTTTCTCCCATTAGTTCCTCTTGCTTCGTTTTCTTTGAAGTAGCTCTTTTTTGTTTTACACAGTTGAGTTGCTTGTTTGTTTTGTTCTGCATTTTATTTTGTTTGTTTATTTCTTGAGTTTGAGTTTTTGATGGATGTTAGACCTTTCTCAGTCTTAATGTATATATTTTCTCATAGGCATTAGGCTGCCATTTTATTTTAGCCACCACTTGGAGAGAGCATGAAAAAAGTGTTATAAGTTCCCATTATAAATTAATAAACTGAATTATAATAGTAGAACTAAAAACATGAAAGCTATGGTATAATAGAAGAAACACAATTTTGAAGATTTCTTTTGTCAACAAAGAGACCAGTAGTAGCAGTATTTCTGTTAATTTATTTTGTCCATGTCATAAGGATTTGTATGTTTGTGAGTTCTGTTCTCCTAAGAGACATCTTGCTGGCTTGATCAGGCACAAGATGACCATCAGCTTTAATTCTGGATTTAAATAAAACACTAATGCTTAAATTTAAACCCTACTACATCATCTAACATTGTTTAAAATCTACATGTCTAAACTTATGTAGAGTATATTGTTTGGCAATTGTGGAAATTCCATAACAGAGTAGTGCTTAATAATAATTCTATATTATTTACTAGGGTGGTGACGGAAAAGTTCCTGTCTCTGGTATTTCCAGATGATCTTTCATTAGTTCAACCCTAGTTCTAAAAAAGAGCAAGATGAATATGCAGTCAAACCCTTGTTTGACTTTTATGTTTTATATTTCTGCTTATTCTTATAAAAATACAAATGTTTTCCCTCTGCATATGATTTTCAAGGGTATAGCAAGAGCAGGAATGTAGCTGATAATTTTTAAAGAGGAAATATGAAAATAGAATTTAATTTTAAGTATGAACAATAAGTAAATGTACATGACTTATGTTTGAAGAAATGTACACACATTTATATAAAGACACACAATATGTGATTCTGCTAGCCCCATTCCTATTTCACAAGTCAATTTTAGTAAATTAAAACATCAATTTATTATTTTCACTTCAGAAATTCTCATGTATCACTAATGCTGACCTCTATTCAGTTTCCATCTTCAGAAAACCTGTAGTTTCCATTCACTAAGCAAATTTTTCTCAATCACCTACTATACTTGATTAATTTCAGAACCATAAGACCAAAGTTTTAGTTCATAGAGCAACTTGATAATATAACATGTAGAATTGGCTGATTGCTATAAAAGTTTGTCTTCATGAAAAATAATATTAGAATATAAAAAAACTATCCTGAAAATGTAAATTAAAAACATTGGTTTAATTCAAAATGATACCTATAAGTATTCATTCTCAAGCTTGGCACAGGGAGAGCAAGTAGCAGCTCTGCCCCATGTCTGAGAGTCTCTGGTTCAGCAGAGACTCTCCCTGTGGTTTATTGATAAACCACTAGCAGCAGCACGAGCCTGGCTGTGATAGTCTGGTCTGCTGGGTGGAGTTGTGAAGAGAGGGAAGTCCGGATGTGGAAAACGGCAGGCCCCATGGAGTAGGGGAGAGGTGGTCTGGCTTGCTTTGAGGCTCAGCTGGGGTGGCAGGCCAGGGCTAGAACCCACCATGCCTCCCGGGCGCCTCACGAGCAGTTGGGCACAGGGAGAGCAAGTAGCAGCTTTGCCCCTATGTCTGAGAGTCTCTGGTTCAGCATACCTGGGCCGGATTGAAAAAAAAAACTGCTGCAGGGGTGGCTGTCAATGATCCGGGCTGTGATAGTCTGGTCTGCTGGGTGGAGTTCTGACGAGAGGGAAGTCCAGATGTGGAAAATGGCGGGCCCCATGGAGTAGGTGAGGGTGGTCAGGCTTGCTGTGAGGCTCAGCTGGGGTGGCAGGCCAGGGGCTAGAACCCGTCATGCCTCCCGGACTCCTCATTAGCAGCTGGGCACAGGGAGAGCAAGGAGCAGCTCTGTCCCATGTCTGAGTGTCTCTGGTTCAGCATACCTGGGCTGCATTGAAAAAAAAAATGCTGCAGGGTGGCTGTGGATGATCCGGGCTGTGATAGTCTGGTCGGCTGGGTGGAGTTGTGACTAGAGGGAAGTCCAGATGTGGAAAATCGCGGGCCCCATGGAGTTGGGGAGGGTGGTCTGGCTTGTTGTGAGGCTAGCTGGGGTGGCAGGCCAAGGTTAGGAACTTGCCATGCCTCCCGGGTGCCTCACGCACAGCTGGGCACAGGGAGAGCTAGCAGGTTTATCAATAAATGCTTTTATTAGAGGTGACTACAACAGTATGCCACCCGCACGGCAAGCCTGGAAGCTGCTTGTGTAGTATTTGATATGCCAAGTACCAGTAACATTTATATTAGGTCATTCCCATGACCTAATATAATTTTTTGAGGCTCTTTATGTTCCTGGAGCGAGCGGATGCCTTTGGGTTCTACTAGCATGAGATGGGACATATGGAGATACTACTGGTGACCGCTCAAGCAAATAGATGATTAAAGAGAAGATAGTGATAGTGATAGTGATTCATTCTCAAAAATAGTAACCACATGAAACCTCATTAGACTAAAGAGAAGATGCTAGTTGGTTTGCTTCCCTTCTGTAGGATTCAGGAGAAAATTCATTTTTGCCTTTCTTGGCACAATGAGACGCCTATGCTTTCTAGTTCATGGTTTCCTTTCAGCCATTCATCATATTGATGCTTCTTTTCATGTAACCTTTTACATGTCTACCATGCAGAAGGGAATTACCTTACCCTCTATAATGCAGCAGAAATCTTGTTACAAACACTGTTACTTATCACTATTTTATTGTATGCTAAAATAAATCTACTGAAGCTCTTTCTTCTAAAATATATTGTTTAATACCACAGACCATGCTTTATTATTGAAATTTTAGTAGAGAGTAAAATGACAAAGACATGGTAGGTGTTTATGTCACTTGTCTTCACTTTCATTGATTTGCTCGAGCGGGCGCCAGTAACATCTCCATCCGTCCCTGTTCGAATGCTAGTACAGCCCAAGGACCTCTGCTTACTCCAGGATGAAGAGCTTTAAACCATTCTTTCAGGTAATGGGAATGAGGTCTATTATTATTACTGGTTTTGGCATATCATATACTACACAGTACCTTGCCAGGCTAAATGCGTATTGATAATACAATAAAATTGTATAAAGCTGATAAAATTTTATAAATCTGTGAAGAAATGGTGATGTTCATCAAGGAGCAGTTTAAATTTTTTAGGTGAAAAAGCATCATGTGGTTTTTGTTATTATGTTGATACTTCACAATAAATTAAAAAATTTCTCCAAAATTTAAATTATAAACTGTTGGAAATTACCTCCCTTTGATAAAACCCACAAGGTTGGTTGAGATAATCCCTTGAACAAGAACAAATTAAGAATAAGGTGGGAAGCAAACCAGACCCTGGCAAGAATAGAATAATTTGGAGAGGAGCAAATATGTTCATATCAGTATAGAAAAGAAAATAAGGGTGCCTGCTGATTGGCTATGTGACGCATGCCAGGCTCAGCTCTTACTGTACCTGTTAACTCCACCTGTGCTTACTAACTGTGCTTAATGTCTCAACCTAAGCAATGACTCATTTTGGGGAGCAAGGATGGTGGAGCCATATTATATTGAATAAATGGTCATCCTGTGAACTTACACATGTCAGCTCATGTCGCCCTAAAGCTTGGACAATCCTTGTGTATTTATTTATCTCATTCTCTGCTATGGACCGCCTACTGTACAGAGGCCAAAGGTGCTAACCATTGCTGTTCTATTAATAAATCACTACATTAAACATTAAATGCATTAGGCATATAACTTCTCATGTGCCTTTGTCTCATAATTTAGTTCATTAGCAAAAAAAAATTCAATATTTCTATATTTTATTCTTCACTGGAGGATTAATTATAATATTTTGCACATTTTGTCACACATGGTTAATATTCATTCATTTTTGAAGTACAGTTTTATATATCATTAGAAATTTATGTATTATGAAGTTCTTTTAATCCTAGAAATTTCCTAAAAAATCAACAATGAAGAAGCACCATCTCCATGACCACATTGACAATGTCACAGAACTATAACTTTTAGGGGCCAGAGCAGTCCTAGCACAGGTAGGTATTGCCTTTGGCAGACCTAGGTTTGATCCCTGGCATCCCATGTGGTCCCCCCAGCACCAACAGGAATAAGTCCTGAGCAGTCCAGGAGTAAAACATGAAAATCACCAGGTGAGACCTAAAATTCAAAAAACCCTATAACTTTTAATGATATTT
>JAJIBD010002347.1:0-45025 GCA_021461705.1 Cryptotis parvus
TGCAGTTTTTTTTAACATTTTATTATACCACCGTGAGATATACAATTACAAAGTTGTTCACGCTTGGGGGTTTCGGTCACACAGTGTTCCAGCACCCGCCCTCCACCAGTGCCCCCTCAGCCACCACCCATGTCCCCAATTCCTCCCCCTCCCACATCCCGCCTAAATGGCAGGTTCTTTATCTCCTCTCCTCTCCCTCTCTCTCTCCTCCTTCTCCCACACATTGTGGGTTGCACTACGATACACTTAGAAGCCATCATTTGCATTTTTTTGTCTGTCTTTAATGCTCAGTTCTATGTTAGCATCAGAACTTTAGACATTTATTCACTCATGTTCCTTTCTCTATCTAAACCAACCTCTGACTCCCACACGCTTGTGGTAATTTCCACTTTTGGTAAGATCACCTAGTATATTTATGCCATGCAAATAAATGCAGTCATTCTATGTCTCTCCCTTTCCTTCTGACTAATTTCACTCAACATGATTCTTTCCATATCCATCCATTTATAGCAAAATTTCATAACTTCATTTTTTCTGACAGCTGCATAGTATTCCATCGTGTAGATGTACCACAGTTTCTTTATCCAGTCATCAGTTCTCGGGCATACTGGTTGTTTCCAGGTTTTGGCTATTGTGAACAGTGCTGCTATGAAAATAAAAGTGCGGATTGTGTTTCCGCTGTGCGTTTTTGGCTTTCCAGGGTATATTCCCAGGAGCGGTATGGCTGGGTCAAAGGGGAGCTCAATTTCTAGTCTTTGGAGGAATGTCCATATTGTTTTCCAGAAAGGTTGTACAAGTCGACATTCCCACCAACAGTGTATGAGGGTCCCCTTTTCCCCACATCCACGCCAGCACTTGTTGCTTTTACCCTTTTGGATATGGGCCATTCTCTGTGGTGTGAGGTGATATCTCATTGTTGTTTTGATTTGCATCTCTCTGATGATTAGTGATGATGAGCATTTTTTCATATGCCTTTTTGGCCATTCGGATTTCTTCCTTGTCAAAGTTTCTGTTCATCTCCTCTCCCCATTTTCTAATGGGGTTGGCTGTTTTCTTCTTATATAGCTGTACCAGTGCCTGATATATCCTGGATATTAACCCCTTATCAGATGGGTATTGGGTGAATATTCTTTCCCATTCCGTCGACTGTCTTTCTATCTTGGTCACTGTTTCTTTTCGAGGTGCAGAAGCTCTTCAGTTTCATGTAGTCCCATATATTTATATTTTTCTTCTAGTTGCTTTGTTAATGGTGCTTCACCTTTGAAGATGTCTTTAGCATCGATGTCGTGGAGGGTTTTTCCTATATTTTCTTCAACATACTTTATGGATTCAGGTCTGACATTGAGATCTTTAATCCATTTTGAACTGATTTTTGTGCAAGGTCTTAGACACAGGTCCAAATTCATTTTTTTACATGTAGCTGTCCAATTTTCCCAGCACCACTTGTTGAAGAGGCTTTCCTTACTCCAGTTTGGACTCTTTGCACCTTTATCAAAGATTAACTGATCATGTCTTTGAGGGTGGGTGTCAGGATACTCAACTCTATTCCATAGGTCCACCGGTCTGTTTTTATTCCAGTACCACGCTGTTTTAACTACTGCTGCTTTGTAGTACAGTTTGAGGTTGGGAAAGGTGATGCCTCCCATCTTCTTCTTCCCAAGGATTGCTTTAGCTATCCGTGGGGGGGTTATTATTCCATATGAATTTCAGAAGTGTTTGGTCAATTTCTTTAAAGAATGTCATGGGAATCCTTATAGGAACCGCATTGAATCTGTACAAAGCTCTAGGGAGTATTACCATCTTAACAATGTTAATTCTCCCCATCCATGAGCAGGGAATGTGTTTCCATTTCCTCGTGTCCTCTTTTATTTCTTGAAGCAGTGTCTTGTAGTTCTCTTTGTATAGATCCTTTACACACTTGGTTAAGCTGATTCCTAGGTATTTGATTTTCTGTGGCACAATTGTGAATGGAATCGATTTCTTAATATCCCTTTCTTCTCTTTCGTTATTTGTGTATAGGAAAGCCACCGACTTTTGGGTATTGATTTTGTACCCTGCCACTCTACTATACCTATCTATTGTTTCTAAGAGTTTTTGGGTCGAGAGTTTAGGGTTCTCTAGGTATAATATCATGTCATCTGCAAATAATGATAGCTTGATTTCTTCCTTGCCTATCTGGGTGCCCTTAATGTCCTTTTCTTCTCTGATTGCTATGGCGAGTACCTCCAGTACTATATTGAATAAAAGAGGTGAGAGAGGGGCAACCTTGTCGTGTTCCTGATCTTAAGGGGAAGGCTTTCAATTTTTCCCCCATTGAGAACGATACTCGCTGTGGGCTTTTGGTAGATGGCTTTGACTATCTTGAGGAAGCTTCCTTCAATTCCCATTTTCTGGAGGGTTTTAATCATGAATGGGTGCTGGATCTTGTCAAATGCTTTTTCTGCATCTATCGATAGAACCATATGGTTTTTATTTTTTCTCTTATTGATGTGATGTATTATGTTGATTGATTTGCGAATGTTGAACCATCCTTGCATTCCCGGGATGAATCCTACTTGGTCATGATGTATGATCTTTTTGATGAGTCTTTGGATTCTGTTTGCTAGTATTTTGTTGAAGATCTTAGCATCTGTGTTCATCAAGGAGATTGGTCTGTAATTTTCCTTCTTTGTATTGTCTCTCCCTGCTTTGGGTATCAGGGTGATATGTGCCTCGTAGAAGCTGTTTGGGAGTGTTTCTGTTTCTTCTATTTACTGGAAGAGCTTGAACAGGACTGGCAGTAGGTCCTCCTTAAAGGTTTGGTAGAATTCGCCAGTGAACCCATCTGGACCTGGGCTTTTGTGATTGGGCAGACTTTTAATTACTGTTTCAATTTCCCCGATGGTGATAGGCTTATTTAGGTATTGGAGGTCTTCTTGTTTCAATCGTGGGAGGTTATAGGACTTCAGGAATTTATCCATTTCTTCTAGGTTCTCATGTTTTGTGGCATACAGGTTCTCAAAATAACCTCTGATGATCTTTTGTATTTCTGTTTTTTCTGTTGTGATGTCACCATTTTCATTTCTGATTCTGTTCATTTGGGTTCTCTCTTTCCCTGTCCTTACAAGTCTTGCCAGTGGCTTGTCGATCTTGTTTAATTTTTCAAAAAACCAGCTCTTGGTTTCATTAATCTTTCGGATTGTTTTTTTTTGGTTTCCAGGTCGTTGATTTCCCCTCCCTAAGTTTCACTATTTCCTTCCTTCTGCCTGGGTTGGGCTTCCCTTGTTGGTCTTTTTCTAATATTTTCAGCTGTGAGGTCAGGTTATTGATATGGGCCCTTTCTTCTTTTCTGATGAATGCTTGCAGAGCTATGAACTTTCCTCTTAATACAGCTTTTGCTGTGTCCCACAAGTTCTGATAGTTGGTATCTTCATTGTCATTTGTTTCTAGGAATCTTTGGATTTCCTGTTTGATTTCTTCTATGACCCATTTTGTTGTTCAGCAGTGAGCTGTTTAGTTTCCAGGTGTTTGGTTTAGCTCCCTGCTTCTGTGTATGGTTCACTACTATTTTCAGTGCATCGTGATCTGAAAAGATAGTCGACACAATTTCAATCTTTTTTATTTTGTTGAGGTATGTTTTGTGGCTCAGTATATGGTCTATCTTGGAGTATGTTCCATGTGCACTGGAAAAAAAAGTGTATTCAGCTTTTTTTGGGATGAAAAGCCCTGTATATATCAACCAGCTCTCTTTCTTCTATTTCTTCCTTCAGGTCCAGTATTTCCCTGGTGAGTTTCAGCCTCGTCGATCTATCCATAGTCGATAAGGCAGTGTTGAAATCTCCGACTATTATTGTGCTACTGTTAATGTCTTCTTTGAGGTCTATTAATAGTCGTTTTTAAGTATTTTGCTGGCCCCTCGTTTGGCACATATATGTTTAGCAGTGTGATTTCTTCCTGGTAAACATACCCCTTAATTATTAAGAAATGGCCTTCATTGTCCCTTTTGATCTTTTTCAGCCTGAAATCTATATTGTCAGATACGAGTATGGCCACACCCGCCTTTTGGAGGGGTTGTTTGCGTGGAGAATGGTCTTCCAGCCTTTGACTTTGAGTCTATGTTTGCTCTGGTTATTCAGATGTGTTTCTTGTAGGCAGCAGAATGTTGGATTCAGTTTTTTAATCCATTTTGCCACCCTGTGTCTCTTAATTGGTGCATTTAGACCGTTGACGTTGAGCGAGATTATTGTCATTGGATTTTGTGCCATCTTTCTGTTTAACGTTGTTGTGGTTTTGGGTTGTCTTATTTTACAATAGACCCTTCAATCCTTCTTTTAGAGTTGGTTTTGAGTCTATGAATTTCTTGAGTTGTTGTTTATCCATGAAGTTGTGTATCTTTCCTTCGCATCTGAAAGTAAGTCTAGCTGGGTAAAGAATTCTTGGTGAGGCCTGGAGTTCATTGAGTCTTTTCACTATATCCCACCATTGTTTTCGGGCTTGGAGTGTTTCATCTGAGAAGTCTGCTGTAAATCTCAGGGATGCTCCTTTGTATGTGATTTCCTTCTTTGATCTTGCTGCTTTCAGTATTCTATCTCTGTCTATCGTTTTTGTCATTTTAATAAGGATGTGTCTTGGAGTATTCTTATTGGGGTTTCTTTTAGCTGGTATCCTTCGGACCTCCTGTATCTGGGAGCATGCTTTCTTCAGTTCGGGAAACTTTTCAGCGATGATGGCTTTGACAGTATCTTCTTCATCAGGGTTTTCTTCTTGACCTTCTGGCACCCCAATGATGCGTATGTTGTTCCCTTTTGGCTTCATCCTGATTTTCTCTGGTAGTCTGCTCGTTGATTGTGAGTCTTTTTTCCATCTTCTGGTGTTGTCTACAGAATTTCTGAACCTCGTCTTCGAGATCACTAATTCTTTCTTCAGTAGCTGTTACTCTGCTTTGGAGGCCTTCTCCTGTGTTTTCAGTTCACTTACCTCATTTTTAATATCTGTCATTTCTGCTTGTACTTTGGTCTGAAATTTACTCAATTCTGCTCTCAATTCCTCTTGTACTTTACTGAGTTTGTATTCCATTGTTTCTTTTATTTCCTTGTACATCTTTAACAGTTGCTTACGAAATTCCTTTTCAGAGAGGTTATATAGCTCATCGTTATTGCTGGACTCATCGGTATTAATAACTTCAATCGTAGAGCTTGAAGGACTTTTACGCTGCTTTACCATAATGACTATCGTAGGTTGAAAATGAGTGTTCTGGGTGACTAGCCAGTAAAGTTAGTAGGTGTCTGAATTACTTTGCAGCTAGGGACGTATAGCAAAGAGTGTAGGGGACAAAGCTTAATGTTATGTCAGGTAGAGAGAATATAATTCGCGGACGCTAGTGCGTCAGCGAGTTTTGAATTTTGAGGTGTCTGTGGGTGGTTCAGGTGTCAGGGGTCAGGGTGGAGGTCTTGCAGTGGGAGTTCCTGCGCCGATGGGTGCGGGTGGGGACCCTCCTCAAAGCTGGAGCCATTTCTCCTGGAGCCCAGGGGTCAGGGCAGCCGCCGCCGGGAGCGCACCTGGTGGGAAGAGCACAGGGATCTGCTGGGCGTCGGGGCTGGATGGCGTCAGAGGGAGTTCCTGCGCCGATGGGTGCGGGTGGGGACCCTCCTCAAAGCTGGAGCCGTTTCTCCTGGAGCCCAGTGGTCAGGGGCAGCTGCCGGGGAACGCACCTGGTGGGAAGAGCGCAGGGGATCTGCTGGGCGTCGGGGCTGGATGGCGTCAGAGGGGAGTTCCTGCGCCGATGGGTGCGGGTGGGGACCCTCCTCAAAGCTGGAGCCGTTTCTCCTGGAGCCCAGTGGTCAGGGGCAGCCGCCGGGGAACACACCTGGTGGGAAGAGCGCAGGGATCTGCTCCGTTTTGCAGTTTTAAGAGGTGTATGAGTTCTAACCAAAATAAAGGAAGGGGTGGGAGATTTATTGAACACCTGAGGTATTTATTAGAGATCATTGGAAAATTCAGTGAATTACTTAGTGATGCGTGAATTGCTTAGTAAATTGCTTAGTGAATTGCTAAACTAGCTCTATAATAATAACTGTACTAGACCCACCCATCGAAAGTTCAGAAACAAGGCTTTAAAGATTTGTATTATTCACAAGTAAATTAACTCTTTGCCAGGCAATATGGGAAGACAGAAATTCTAGGTATTAACATGTAAAATCAGTAATTCCTTGTACCCAATCACTTGTATCACCTGTCTTCCCGCTGTTCATCGATTTGCTTGAGCGGGCACCAGTAACATCTCCATACGTCCTGTCACATGCTAGTGTAGCCTAAGGGCATCTGCTTGCTCCAGGAACATGAAGAGCCTCAAACCATTCCTTCAGGTCATGGGAATGAGGTCTATAATTGTTACTGGTTTTTGGCATTTCAAATATGACACAGGCAGCTTGCCAAGTTCTGTCATGCAGGTGGGATACTCTTGTAGTAGCCTCTCACCTCGTAACCGATAAAAATTAGAATGTGACAAAGCAGGATAATAGGCCCCATTATCAGTAGGAGAATAGAAACAGAAGGAATGAGGATGATATAATTAGTAAAAACTTCAAAATAGCTATTATAAATATGTCAAAGAATCAAAATAAATCATGATCATAAGATTGAAACACTGGAAAAATACAGAAAAACAACTGAATAAAATATCTAGATCTGAAAATCTGCTTCAGTGAAAATCTAAACAATATTGTTTGTGTTAAATATTGTTAAACAGATACAATATACTGACCTTAGACAAGTAGAAGTGAATATCTGTGAACTTGAAGAAGAAAAATAGAAACTGTTGGACTGAGCATAGGCAGAAAAGATGAATTGTATGAAGAGCTCCTGGAACCTTTGGTATATCACCTACTTCTCTAACCTAATTGCTGAGTGACCGAATGATCTTATTTAAATATTTAATTCCCTTCCCACCACCATACTCAGTGCACAAAGTCCATAGCTTAAAATGTTCAAAATCTTCTTTGTAGGGTAAACCAACAAAACTGTGTGGAGATCTGTCATTGCCTAGAACTGTTGATCCTTTAATGATATATGTAGACCTGTAAAATAGAGGATTTGTTCTTTTTGCATAACCAGTGACTTCCCATATTGATGTTGAAAAAAAATTGGCATTCAGGTCTTTCCCCTCACACTCCAGTGTGATTTTAATTGCTTTTTCTTAATACTTTAGCAACATTGAAAACTATATTTTGTTGAAAAACTAGTAATGAAGTACTGTCTCCTATACCACAGTTCAACTTAGTGATTACAGAACTGGTACATGATGTTCTTTGTTATTAGAATGATGAGATTTTTACTTTCTGAAACAAACTTTTAATTTACTTTTTATGCTTTGGCTTTTAATATACCTGCTTTTTTTAATCCAGTGAATTTAAGAAAAGTCACAGTAGGGAAGTGGCTTAATTACTATCTTGTACTGTTCATAAACGGTATTTCTTGCATAGTAACTACCAGTGTCACCCCAGGTTGGAGAGTTATATTACTCTGTTTGTTAAATGCTATGGCAGTATGTAGTTTCTTAATTCCCCCAAGAAATAGGTGTGAACTAAACTTCATCTTTATTTATTCTGAGTTTGATTCTAATACAAATTTACATCTTTCTTTTGGCAAGCTGTCTTATCTTTCTTCTTTAAAAATGAGGTCAACTTTTGTTTTCCACAAATGTTAACTGATTTTCCTCTTCAGTGGGGTTACTTCTGTGCTTAATGTCACTAGCATTCTTTATGAAACATTACTGGGGTGTGGATTCCATGGGGGAAGAAAGCTGATGACCTCTGTACACCACTAATATATTAACTAGTTTCCTGGGGCTTAATCTGAAAATTCCCTGTTAGCAAAGTAATCCTCACATCACTTGTATCACTTGTCTTCCTGTTCATCATCGATTTGCTCGAGCGGTCACCAGTAACATCTCCATATGACCTGTCACATGCTAGTAGAGCCCAAGGGCACCTGCTCGCTCCAGGAACATAAAGAGCCTCAAACCATTCCATCAGATCATGGGAATGAGGTCTATAATTGTTACTGGTATTTGGCATATCAAATATGACACGGGTAGCTTGCCAGGCTCTGCCGTGTGGGTGGCATACTCTTGTAGTCACCTCTGACCTCCAGCATTTATTGATGAACCGTGTGGCCGCAAGCAGCCGTGCAAGCCAGGCTGTGATCAGCTCTTCTGCTGGGTGGAGTTCTGATGAGAGGGAGTCCGGATGTGGAAATGGCGGCCTTCATGGAGTGGGAGGTCCTCAGGCTTCTTGTGAGGCTCTGTTGGGGTGGCGGGCCAAGGCTAGGACCTACTATCCCTCCCAGGTACCTCGTGATCAGCTGGGCACAGGAAGAGCTGGTAGCAGCTCTGCCCCATGTCTGTGAGTCTCTGGATCAGCATATGTGGGCTGGGCTTGAAAAAGACTGCTGTGGGGTGGGTCTCGATGAGACGGTCTGTGATCAGCTCTTCTGCTGGGTGGAATTCTGATGAGAGGGGAGTACAGATATGGAAAATGGCAGCCCTCATGGAGTGGGGCGTCCTCTGGCTTCTTGTGAGGCTCTGCTGGGGCCTCGATTACTATGCAATCCTCACATATACTGTCAAATTTGAGCTCTATTACTTTGTTCTTTTCCTGTTTTATTTTGCTTTGGATGGCTATTGGGATCCTTTCTAAACTACATATTAGTTATAAATAATCGCTTCTTGGGACAGTCCTCTCCTGATCACCTTCATTTTGTTCACTCTTCCTCTGGACCAGCCCCAGTCCTTTTTAAGAGTAACTATACTTGCTTCTCTCTTAGCATCTTCCTTTGGAATAATTTATGTGATGTAATACAAACCATCAACATTTTTAACTAACACTCTACTTACATATGAAAAGACTTGGCAATGAATTTGTATATCCAAAACAAATATAAAACTCTCAGAACAAAATACTAAAATAAAACCACTGAATATGGACCAAAAAATAGACATTTTACTAAAGAAAGTGTATGGTTAGCAAATAGGTATACCAAGAGGTACCTGGCATCATCAAGAAGTGGAAAAATCTGATTCAAACCATGTGATTACATTACAATTTGGAGTTGTGACGAGAGAGGGAAGTCCAAATCTCGTCACAACTCCACCCAGCAGACCAGCCCATCACAGCCCGGATCATCGACACCCACCCTGCAGCAGCTTTTTCCTCAATCCGGCCCAGGTATGCTGATCCAGAGTCTCTCAGACATGGGGCAGAGCTGTTCCTTGCTCTCCCTGTGCACAGCCGTTCATGAGGCAGTCGGGAGGCATGGCGGGTTCTAGCCCTGGCCCACCACCTCAGCAGAGCCTCACAACAAGCCAGACCACCACCCTCACTCCACGGGCGCCGCCATTTTCCACATTTTCACCAAGGAAATATTGGTCCTAAAGGAAGAAATGGAAGAAAGAGGGTTAGTAGATATATACAGGGCATTTAATCTCTCAAAAGCTGAATACACATTTTTCTCCAGTGCACATGGAACATACTCCAAGATAGATCACATGCTGAGCCACAAAATATACCTCCATAAAATCAAGAAGATAGAAATTGTGTCAACTATTTTTTTTTGTTTTGTTTTTAAGTATTTTATTATACCACCGTGAGATATACAAATAAAAAGATATACAATTAAAAAGTTCATGTTTGGGTTTTGGTCATACAGTGTTTCAGCACCCGTCCCTCCACCAGTGCCCATCTCCCACCACCAACATCCCGGTTCCCTCCCCTTCCCCAGCCCTGCTCCATGGCAGGTTCTTTATTTCTTTCCCTTTCTCTCTCTTTCTCTTTTTCTTCCCTTCCAGACTATGAATTACAGAACATACATTAAAAGGTTGTCATGTGTATCTTTTTGCCTCTATTTCTATTTTCTCAGACCATGACGCACTGAAAATATATGTTAATCACACACAAAAATGGAGAGTCATTCCAAACACTGAAACCTAAACAGCTCACTGCTGAACAACCAGCACATCATAAAAGAAATCAAAGAGGAAATTCAAAAAATTCCTGAAAACAAATGAGATCAACGACACGAATTATCAGAACTTGTGGGATACAGCAAAAGCAGTGTTAAGAGGAAAATTCATAGCTCTTTAAGCATTCATTCTTTTCTCTTCAAGAAAAGAAGAAAAGGCCATCATAAATAGTCTGACTTCACAGCTTAAGATCATAGAAAGTGATCAGCAAAAGGAGACCAACCCAGGCATAAAAAAAGAATAATAAAATTTAGAGTGTAAATCATGAGATGGAATCCCAAAAAAAAACTAAAAGATCAATGAAATCAATAGCTGGTTCTTTGAAAAAATAAACAAGATTGACAAACTACTTGCAAGACTCGCAAGAAAAGGGAGAGAGAACCTAAATAAGTAGAATCAGAAATGAAAAAGCGGACATCACAACAGAAACCACAGAAATTCAAAAGATCATCAGAGAATACTTTGTCTATATGCCATGAAACAAGGAAACTTAGAAGAAATGAACAAATTCCTGAATTCCTATAGCCTTCCAAGGCTACAACAAGAAGATTTGGAATACCTCAACAAGCCTATCACAATTGAGGAGATGGAATCAGTAATCAAAGAAAGTCTGCCCAAACACAAAAGCCCAGGTCCAGATGGATTCACCAGTGAAATCTACCAAACCTTTAAAGAAGACCTACACCCAGTCCTTTTCAAGCTCTTCCAGTAAATAAAAAAAACAAAAACAGAAACACTCTCAAATAGCTTCTATGAGGCACATATCACCCTGATACCCAAAGCAGGGAGAGACAACACAATAAAGGAAAATTACAAACCAATCCCCTTGATGAACACAGATGCTAAGATTGTCAATAAAATACTAGCATATAGAATCCAAAGAGTCATCAAAAAGATCATACACCATGATCAAGTAGTATTCATCCTGGGAATGTAAGGATGGCACAACACCCACAAGTCACTCAACATTATACATCATATCACTGGATCACTTGACATCCCGTTGTTCATCAATTTGCTCGAGCAGGCACCAGTAACATTTCCATTTGACCCTATCACATGCTAGTGTAGCCCAATGGCATCTGGTTGCTTCCGGAATACAAAAAAGCCTCAAGCCGTTCGTTCAGAGTCTTGATGAAGAAGTCTGACTATCTTGTAGGTGGGTGGTCACGTGATCTTTTGACATCCCGTGGGATCCAGCCAGTAACGGCTCTAGTCCAGCATTCATCTCTAAATCGCATTACATGTCCAGCCCATCTGATTTTCGATGCCTTGGCAAACAAGACAGTGTCCCTGACTCTGGAACAGCGACAGAAATCGGAGCTTTGGATTCCTTCTTTCACTTGAGTGAGGCGTAATATTCCAAGCATAGCTCTTTCGATTCCTCTCTGGGAGACCCGAATAGCATTCTCATCCAGCTTTCGTAGGGTCCAGGTCTCTGAGGTGTATGTTAATGCAGGGAGAATGGTGGAGTTGAAGAGATGTGCTTGGAGCCGGAGTTTCTTTGTCTTTTTAGCTATTTCTTTTGATGTTTTGCAGGCATTCCGTGCTGCTCTCTTCCTCCTGCACAGCTCAGGTTTTAAGTTATTCATCATATTGACTTCTCCACCTAGGTACACATAGCTGCTGCATTCAGAGATGTTTGTTCCATTGATAGTGAATAGGGCCTCTGGAACTAGTTCATTTTTCATGAACATAGTTTTGTTGATATTCAGCTGTAGACCTATCTTTCCACATTCTCGGTCGAAGTCAGCCAGCATTTGTGCTGCTTGGCACATCATATCAATTAGAGGAAAAATAAAAACATATGATCATATCAATAGATGCAGAGAAAGCATTTGACAAGATCCAACACCTGCTCATGATAAAAACTCTCTGTAAAATGGGAATGAAGGAAACTTCCTCATTATAGTCAAATGCATCTACTACAAGCACACAGCAAGCATCATTCTCAATGGGGGAAAAATTGGATGCCTCATGCCTAAGATCAGGGACAAGACAAGGCTGCCCACTCTCACCACTTCTATTCAGTATAGTACTGGAAGAACTTTCCATGGCAATCAGGGAAGAAAAGACATTAATTGCATCCAGATAGGAAAGGAAAAAGTCAAGCTCTCAGTATTTGCAAATGACATGATATTACACCTGGAGAACCCAAAACTCTCTACCAAAAAGTTCCTATAAGCAATAGATTCCTATAGTAAAGTGGGAAGGTCAAAATCAATACCTAAATTCAATGGCTTTCCTATATGCAAATAACGAGAGAGAAGAAAGGGATATTAAAGGAACGATCCCATTCACAGTTGTGCCACAGAAAATAAAATACCTAGGAATCAGCTTGACTAAGAATGTAAAGGATCTATACAAAGAAAACTACAAAAGTTGCTTCAAGAATCAAAGAGGATATGAGGAAATGGAGACATATTGCCTGCTCAAGGATTAGGAGAATTAACATTATAAAAATGTTAATACTCCCTAGAGCTTTATACAGCTTCAATGCAGTCTCTATAAGGATACCCATCTCATTCTTCAAAGAAATTGACCAAACAGTCCTCAAATTTGTATGGTATAATCCCCACAAATAGCTAATGCAATCCTTGGGAAAAAGGAGATGGGAGGTATCACTTTCCCCCAACTATAAAATCTACTACAAAGCAGTCATAATTAAAACAGCATAGTATTGGTAGAGAAACAGACCTGAAGACCTATGGAATAGAACTGAATATACCAAAACACACTCTCAAATATATGATCACTTAATCTTCAATGAAGGAGCAATAAATATTAAGTGGCTCAAAGAAAGCCTCTTCAACAAGTGGTGCTGGGAAAACTGGGCAACTGTGTGTAAAAAATTTAACTGAATCTCCCTCTAATGCCATGCACAAGAGTCAGATCAAAATGGATTAAAGATCTCAAAATCAGACATGAATCTATAAGGTACATTGAAGAAAACATGGGAAAAATTGCTCTACGACATCGATGCTAAAGGCATCTTCAAAGACTGCACACCACTGACAAAGCAAATGGAAGCAAAGATAAACAACTGGAATTATATAAAACTGAAAAGCTTCTGCACCTAAAAAAAGAAATGGTGCCCAAGATACAGAGATAGCCCACACACTGGGAAAGAATATTCACACAAAGCCCATCTGATAAGGGGTTAATATCCAGGATATATCAGGCACTAGTAGAACTTTACAAGAAGAAAACAGCCAATGCCATAAAAAATGGAGAGAAGAAATGAACAGAAACTTCCAAAAAGGAGAAATTCGAATATCCAAAAGGCATATGAAAAAATGCTTTTCATCATTAAACATCAGGGAGATGCAAATCAGAACAACAATGTGGTAACATCTCACACCACAGAGCCTGACACACATCCAAAACAGCAAGAACAACCAGTGCTGCATGGATGAGGGGAAAAAGGGACTCTCATCCACTGTTGTTGGGAGTGCCGACTGGTCCAGCTCTTTTGGAAAATAATATGGACATTCCTCCGAAAACTAGAAATTGAGCTCCCATTTGACCCAACAATACCGCTCCTGGGAATATACCCTGGAGACCCAAAACACACAGCAGAAACACCATCTGCACTTATATATTTATTGCAGCTCTTCACGATAGCCAGAATCTGGAAACAACCTCGATGCCCAAGAACAGAAGACTGGATAAAGAAACTGTGTTACATCTATACAATGGAATACTATACAGCTGTTAGAAATGACAAAGTCATGAAATTTATCTGTAAATAGATGGACATGGAGACTGTCATGCTGACTGAAATTAGAAGGAAAAGGACAAATATAGAATGACTGCATTCATTAATGGGATTAAATATATACAAGTGTTCTGCTAATTGTGGGAAATGGTAACATCAGACTAGAACTAAGCATTGAATGTACACAAAGACACTTACATGATAAACCCTAAATGTCTTTAGGGCAACCCACAATTTGTAAGACAATAGAAACAGAGACAAAGAGACAGAGACAGAGAGATGAGAGAGACAGAGAGATGAGAGACATAGAGAGACAAAGAGACAGAGAGAGATGAGAGAGAGAATGAGAGGAAAAGAAAAAGTACCTGCTGTCCAGGCCTGCTGGGGTGGGTTGGAAGGAATGTGGGGACATTGGTGGTGGGAATGGGGTACTGGTGGAGGGATGGGTGCTGGAACACTGTATGGCTGAGACCCAATTATGAGCATCCTTATAATGTATATCTCATGGTGGTATAATTTAAAAAAACCACCAAAGGTCAAAACCAGCTGGCTCATCTTACTGGTGTAAATCCCTTGGGACACCAACCCCTGTGGCCCAGGTTTAAGAGAGGCTAATGCAGAATGCTTCTTTTCTCCTCCCAAGCTAATAAACAATCATTTCAATATTATAAAAAACATAATTTAATTTCTTTTTTTGCTTTTTTGGGTCACACCCAGTGACACTCAGGTGTTACTCCTGGTTCTGCACTCAGGAATCACTGAGTGGCGATCACCACCCCTGGCGGTGCTCAGGGGGACCATATGGGATGCCGGGGATCGAACCCGGGCCAGCATAGGCCGGCCACATGCAAGGCAGACACCCTACCCACTGGGCTATCACTCCGGCCCCATAATTTAATTTTTAAAAGTAAAGACTAAAGAGATATTATAACAAGTAAGATGTTTGACTTGCATGTGTCTGACCCGTTTGGCCCTCGTGTCCCATTTCATCCTCCAAGTTCGCCAGGAATAATCCCTGAGTAAGGAGTAAGAGCAAAGAGTAAACCCTGAGCACAGCTGGGTGTTGCCAAAAATAAAGGTATAGGACTGAGAAGATAGCCCAAGTGGTATTGAATTTATTTATTTGCAAGGTGCAGATTCTATCCTTGGCATTACATGCTCCACCGTCACCCACCCCACATACCCCACCGCCACCCAGCCCAGATAATTGTCTCCAATGTATGAGGCTCTTTAAGACTGGTTTCACACCTCAAACACCTACGTGATGATATGAGATAAAACCCTGGCGCTTTCTCAGTGCTGTCCATCTGTGTGAGGGTGAATGAATACAGGGAGATGTGTGTATTTCTGTGAAGCATCTGGAAACACCCCTGGCACACACTGTCACCACAGGCCTCTGAGTGTCACTGTCTGTCTTCCTGTATAGCCAGAGTACATTACTACTTTCTGCCTTGACCTAGAATCCTGGTTTCTTTCCTCTGTCTCCTTGTCAACTTCCTTCACTAATTAAGGGCACTCTTGCCTTTCAGCTCCATTATATGATGCTTTTTCTCAGGAAACAAGTCCCTAAGGCTAATTCTACTTCTTCTACCAGTGGCTCACACTTGAATATGGGTTAACTAACACAAATGGCAGTGCAGTGTCAACATGTTAAGTAATTTCAGCAGAGTCAGGGACAGTATGGCAAGCACGTCTGCTTTCAGACTCAAGAGACTGTTCTTTCCTTGCCTCGCTTTTTACCCACTCTCCAGTTCACACCTTTACTAGTCCCATCTCTATTATCCCTGGCCATTTTCAAATATTAGGCTTTACTCCACTCACTTTAGAACTGGGTGCCCTAATCCAAATTCAGTTCCATCTCCAGGTTTCACCTACCAAATGACCCACCAACCTCAGGCTGCAGAGAGCAGATTTTATAGTTGGGAGATTTTTTCTAGGAATGGGAGCTGCTTTAGAGCAAGCATGTTTCTGAAGAGGGAAGGCAATCTTTGTACTGATGGAAAAAAAAAAGCTAATACGCCCCTTCTTCTGATGAGTAATCGGAGTCAGTCCCAAACTCATCCAGACAGCACCATCAACCCCCACCAAAGGCTCTCAGCCTCTTTTTAAAAGAAATATTATTTACTCAGTGTTTTTTTTTTTGCGTTGAAAAAGAGCACACTTTGCAGATAGAGAAGTCAAAGAGTCTTCCTAAAAGATTGTTAGCAGTGTTCGAACTGTTCCTAAAACTTGGTTCTTTTAAATAAGTGCCTCGCAATTTTAAGACTTAAAATTTCTTTCCAGTCAATGATGAGTAATTTTGTGAGCTGATCATTCAGGGACACTTGAAGTCAGTGTGACCTGCTTTCGGCTGCTGGAGCAGAACACACTTCTATTTATTCAGTTCTGGTTGCTCCCTCTCCTGATACAAAAGAAAATTCAGGTTTTGTAATGTTAGGGCTTCTGTGTATGATGAAAAAGTTTTCCTTGAGTGTAGAAAGAATAGAATAGTGTCGGGTAGCTGTTGGAGTCCCCAACAATACCAGGAGACATGTTCCCTTCTACCTCCGAGCCGGCAGAGAATGGATGAAAATTCAGAAATTCAGCAAAGTTTTAAAGGCTTTATGCAATTCAACATCAGGAAAAACCCCAGACTTAGGTTCCTAGCTGGGCTCCAGCCATGTCCTTATTCAAGATGGCTGCCACCATAAGGACTAACAGGGAAGAGATGGGAGAGAAAAACAGAGAGCAAGGAGAAGCCAAAATGGCAATAAAAGGGTCCTCTCCTTTCTCCTATCCTACTTTTTAGATAAAAACCCTACCAAAATCTTCTAGCCCACCCCAGTGTGGGCTGGGCTATCTAGAGATAAAGACAGGTATCACTGTATCACTGTCTTCCCGTTCATCATTGATTTGCTCGAGCGGGCACCAGTAACATCTCCATATGTCCTGTCTCATGCTAGTAGAGCCCGACGGCATCTGCTTGCTCCAGGAACATTATGTCCCTAGAAGACAGGTAAAGGATCCTATTGAAGTGCAGCTCTTTAGGTGGGCAGTTGGAATGGATTATAAGCTAGCTGAAGCATTCCAGAATGCTCTAAATTTCAGAATTGCATTTGAATGCTTATTTTTAAGTTGTTTTGAACTGTGCTCTTATAGAAACAGTATGCTGCATTATGTTGAGCTGAATAGCCAGTCCCTGAAGCGTACTGGGGTACCAGAAAGTCTTGGTTAACTATGAAGTCTGGTCTCTATAATCAGACTATCCACATTCCTGTCTTAACTCTGTCACTATTGTGACTTTTGCAAGTAACTTTACCACTCTGTGCCCCAGTAAAGATTTTCCAATCTTTAATAATAATAAAAGACTCACCTATACAGGGCAGAGCTGCTACCAGCTCTCCCTGTACCCAGCTGATCAGGAGGTGCCTGGGAGTGGAGGCAGGTTCTAGCACTGGCCTGCCACCCCAGCAGAGCCTCGCAAGTAGCTAAAGGAACCCCCCACATCATGAGGGCCACCATTTTCCACATCTGGACTCCCCACTCATCAGCGTTCCACCCAGCAGAAGAGCTGATCACAATCCGCCGCGCAGTTCATCAATCAATGCTCAAGATTAGAGGTGACTACAAGCCTATCCAATCTGCACGTCAGAGCCTGGCAAGCTACCTGTGTCGTATTTCATATGCCAAATACTATAACAATTATATACCTCATTCCCATGACTTGATGGAATGGAATGAGGCTCTTTAGTTTCTTGGAGCAAGCAGATGCCCTTGGGCTCTACTAGCATGAGATAGGACATATGGAGATGTTACTGGTGCCCGCTCGAGCAAATCGATGAAGAACGGGAAGACAGTGATACAGTGATTAAATAATTTTAACTATGTATTGAGACCGTATAATCTATGTTAAACTCTCAAAGTTCTTAAAAATGTGGAAACACTTTGTACAATAATAATTATCTTGGAATTTAAAAATTAAGCTCAGAGCTTCTCCTAGCTCTTTTTGAAAGTCAGTTTATATGAAAACTGTTCAGTAATTAATTGTAGGTCATAAGTTCATCTCATCTATAAAACCATAAAAATATAAGTGTAACCCTTTGAAGCAAAACTTGAAACAATACTTTACAATGTGTTGGAAACCATTTTAAAGCATTTTCTTAAAATGTCGTTTCCACTTTAATATCTATCTTAACTTGTTTTATAGTTGTGCAGCGGAGGATCCGTGACTGACCTTGTTAAAGGATTTCTAAAGAAGGGCAAAAGAATGAATGAGCCCCTAATTGCCTATATTCTACATGAAGCACTAATGGTAAGGCAATTTGAATTGTTTATTCATATAATTGTGAGGTCATTTTAGTGAAATAAAAATTGTGGAAACTATTTTATTTTCTGTTTGGGGGTTTACTCCAGTTCTTTTTCTGGAGGTTGTTCCTGATGATGCTTGGGGAACATATAATGCTGGGGATTAAACCTGGGGCACCCAATGTATGTTGCATGTACTCAACCCATTGAGCTATCTCTCTGGCCCTGGATTCTATTTTTGGAACACCATTACCTCATTAGTTTTTATTGTTGTTAAAGAGTATATGCAAAGTTTCAAATATTTAGCATATGGGGCCGGAGCTATAGCCCAGCGGGGGGGCGTTTGCCTTGCACGCGGCCGGCCTGTGCTGGCCTGGGTTCGATACCCGGCATCCCATATGGTCCCCCGAGCACCGCCAGGAGTAATTCCTGAGTGCAGAGCCAGGAGAAACCCTGAGTATTGCGGGTGTGACCCAAAAAGCAAAAAAAAAAAAAAATCAAATATTTAGCATAGGTATTCCTTTTTTTTCTTTCTTTCTTTTTTTTTTTTTTTTAGAAATCTCTCTTTGAGTAAGCAAAACTGAAATTCTGGTATCAGAAAGAATATTTATAAAATTATCATAAAGGAGATCATGTATTTTTCTATAAGCCAGGTTTTTATTTGACATTATTTAAAATAAGCATATAGAATGTTTTCTTATATTGTTGTCAACACATTTTAAATAAAATGTTTGAAAAGAACTGCAGTGTATGCCCCTGTTTTATTAATTTGATGTAGTCTAATTTAACAAACTCAATGTGAAATACAGTGTCTGAGTATCATTTTTAACATGTGTTTCCTATTGATTTTACACAGATGAGTTCAGTTGTGGAGTTTTTGTGATTTATTTTTTAAACTTTTACATTTTGTTGTAGTTCAGATAACACGGTAACAATAGCTTTAACGTTTATGTTTATGAGCCCTTTTAACACCAGAAAGTACCCAAGACAATCCACCACTATCCTATTTAATTTCTTATTAAACTCTTTCTCCCTCCCTCCCCACTGTTTAGTAATAGCAGTTTGTAATCCAAAACCAAGGATCTGTCATCATTTGATACCATTTATTCCTGTGTTTTGTTTCTCTGTGTACCCCAGATGAGTGACATCATCTGGTATATGTCCTTCATCCCCTAACTTATTTCATGTAACAAGATACCCTTCAGTTTCATACAAGTTTCAGTGAGCTAAATGTCATTATATGTTTTCTGTCTTCCAGGGGACTTCAACACTTACATAGCAACAAAACTATTCACCGTGATGTGAAAGGAAACAACATCCTGTTGACTATGGAAGGTGGAGTTAAACTGGTTGATTTTGGTATGTTTTCTCTGAAGTACATGAATTTGAGGTGCAAAATAAAATGATATGATATTTGATTGTTTTCTGTTACTCTTGCCTTCTTGGCACTGAACGCTGAGTTTGAAACCAATTAACAATATGTATTACTTGTTTCTACCAGTCAGGAATTTACTGCTCAGTGGATTTCAAAAGCTCAGCTGAAGAACAGATCATAAGTTTGGTTGTTCGAAGGATATACTATTAATTACTTTTGTTAATACTAGTTGTGAGTACAGCCTTTAAGAAAATATTTGTGTCTGTTAAGTAGGATATGCTTTTACAGAAAACTACCAGACACCTTAGAGAGAACATGTGAACTTGTAAACATTATTAATGAAATACATTAGTAGTCACTGGAATATGATAAATCAATCAATAACATGACCTCACAGGCCATACACCCCTTTAGGCAAGTCACCAAATGTCTGAAAAAATCAGCCTTATCTGGAATATAAAGTTAAAAAAGAGATTAAATTAAAGGACAGTTCTCAATTTTTCTGACGGTTTCTCTCCAGGGAACTTCATTTCTAATAGGAGGTTGACATTTCAATATAAAAGTACAGAATGTAATTTGGTGATTTATTTAGACAGCATTTGTAAGGCAGAATATTTTACAACATTAAATCTCATATTATCCATAAATCTAATTTTAGATCAAATGCTTAATGAGTGATGTAGGTCAAGGAGACATTATGATTTATTTATTGATAACCCATTTTTGAACATTAGGTTAGGAAGATAAATCTGATCTTAAAAACTTCATTTTTATTTTTTATTATCTATCTATCTATCTATCTATCTATCTATCTATCTATCTATCTATCTATCTATCTATCTATCTATCTATCTATCTATTTTGCTTTTTTGATAATGCTCAGGGGTTATTCCTGGCTCTGCGCTCAGGAATTACTCCTGGCGGTGCTCAGGGGACCATATGGGATGCTGGGGATTGAACCTGGGTCCGGCCGCATACAAAGCAAATGCCCTACCCACTGAAATACTGCTCTGGCCCCTGAACTTAAAAACTTTAAATTTCTTTCATTCCTGTCTCTCTTATATAATTCAGAACAAATGCCATTAGATGGGTCTGAGCAAGTATGGAAATAGAGAATTGGTGGGTTCAGTCTAACTGTGGTTGGGACATTGTAGGGGTAAGAAAGATGTCCCTACTAGAAGTCGTAGTGATGGCTTGCCTGGGACAGTGAGCCCCCAAATAAGATAAGGAGATCATCTGAGTAGGGTGATAGTAGTCTGAGCCCACACAGGAGTGCCTGTGGGGGACGGAGGCCATGTCTAAGACTTAAGGTGGAAATAAGAGAGTGAATGCATAAATAATGAATACCATCAAAGCATACTAAGAGACCATTTCCTTTATGCTAGAGAAAAGAAATATAAATAGGAAAAGGGAGAAGATTATAGATAGTGGTGTTAAATCGCAATTGGAGGTGTTAGAGTGAACTCATGGTTTTCAATATACAGATCCACCAGCCACCACCACCAATATTTAAAAGTAGAACATTCCTATTTGATATGATCTGGTATGTTATTTTTGGGAGTCTAGAAATATTTTACGTAATTTATATGGGAATTTTTTAGTGTTCCCAAGATTAGTTACATCAAAACCTAACTCTGGTATTTAAGTACATTCTTAACCAAAAGGAAGCAAGTATTCTAAAATGACAGTTTTAGGAATATACAAGATGAGCCTCAAATGTATTTTGCCTGAAAGAAATGACCAAAGAATAATAGATACATATCACAAAGGCACAAGAGCTAATTTGAAACAATTGTCACTGATACAATCTGGAACAACATAAGCATGTAAAAATCAAATTTATCAATCCATACCTTCAGACTTACATTTGTAAATAGATAGCTAAAAACATGTAGTTTCCCTTACAGAGAAAATGCACATATAATATGCATATAGAAAGAATAAGTCTTTTAAATGATCATTGGCAACTCATATAATTCATCTCAAAATGTCAATGTGCTAAAAATAGCTAATTAAGTTTTGGTTGCAAATAGAATACTTGCATAGTCTTAAAATACCTCACCACAAAATAGTTACAAAAGAAAAGTAGGAACTTTACAGGGACAAAGCCTAGCATACTGAAACTAAATCAAGTGACCAGAGTCTATAGAACTAGAAATGGGACAGATAAAAATCGCAGAGCATCTGACAGAGCACAATGAGAGGACCACAGTGTTACTTTAATGGACTTAAAAGTGTGCTCATGAGGGGAGATTTGACAAATTATTGGAGATACTTTACAAAATAAACTGGCTGAAAATCTTTTTATAAAAATGTCATGGTCATGAAATTCAAAGAAATAGTAAGTAACTCACTCAGCTACATTGAAGAGGTCAAGAAACATTACAACTTAATGCAACACATGATCTTAACTGGGATATTTTTTATAAGGACATATTGTGTACAAGTGAAGAAATTTGAAGATCTTTTCTTTAAATGAGATGGTACAAAATGTATCAGTGTTAAAATTTCAGATTTTTAATAGTGCATCTATAGGGGATTGCCCTTGTTTGTATCAGTTATGCCCTTGAGAATTTGGATGTGAACAGACATCACATAGCCCATTTATTTTTAAATTGCTTAGAAAGGGACATTTAGATGACTCGTGGGGCTAGTACATGTACATTGTTGGTGGGAGCCTTCATTCAATCCCTGGCACCACGTGATTCTACATTCCCCCTGAGAGACCCCTGTGCCGTGAGTAGGGAACTGATCTTAAGCACTCTTCATTGTGGCCTCCAAACCAAAAAATTTAAGTGACTGATTGAAGATGCTCTTGATTCTTTGCCAACTTTTCTCTAAGGATGAAATTATGTCAAAGCAATACACAAATAGGATTAGATATAGCGTAGTATATTGAGGAAATACTTGCCACTTTTTAATAACTAGATTGTTTCAGAATTTTGTTTTTGTTTCTTTGTTTTGGGGATGCAACCTGTGATGCTCAAAGCTAACTCCTGGTTCTGTGCTCAGTTATTACTCCTGATGGTGCTTGGGAACCATATGGGATGCTAGGGATTGAACATGTGTCAAACACATGTAAGGCAAATATTTGCCCTATACACAATATTATCATTCTAGCCCCTGATTTTAGAATTACTTCAGAAAATGAACATTATACTCAGATATCATGACCTTTGCAATAGTTGACAGGAAAACCTAAATGATTTTCTTATAATATAAACCAGACTATGACTAGATGAAGTTTTTTAGAGCTTTTTTTTATTCCAACCAAACCTGTAACTCAACTGAACAATTTCCAAAGGTGAATTTAATTATTGAACATTATAAGTTATCTTGCATTAGTCAAAGGTCATGTAGTAGTAAAACAAGAAACCCAAATAGGCTCCACAATAGAGTAAGATACAGAGGGCAGTTTGGTATATATGAAGTACAGGATTAAGGCATGAAACTGGACAGTGAAAGGAAAAGACCATAACTGTTGGGTGACATGCCCTACTGATCCTAGACTCCAGCTACACTTAGCTTATGTGGAGAGCTGGTCCCTGCCTTTGGCAAATCTCTGGAACAGACACTATGGGAGTTCAGGCAGAATTGGACTGATTTCATAATTTTATATGGCATAAATATTTTTTATCATGAGTCTCACTTGCCCCAAATCAATATTCTGTTCCCATTGGTCCCTGCGTGGGACATACATGTAGATATCCCAAAAGTACTTGGCCACGGTGGATTAACCATAATGTAATCAATTCTCCTAATCCAGAGACATGCCAGTGCGCCTCCGGGCAACTAACGTGTGTCTAACTCTAAAGGTAATGCCAAAGTGTATTATTCTGATGGATTTTGGACCTTAGTGGGATCCAGAGTCTGGAATATGCTAGCTATGTATTCATGGTAAAAAGTATTAATGCCATTTCCTACAAATTACATTCTGACTGCTTTCTGGTTCAGAGATGCAGCCCCTCCTCTCTCTGCTAGGGAGATTTTGCCTGTGGAACTCAGTTCTAGCTTTTGTGAAGCTTGAGTCAAAGATCCACCTGAAGAGCTACATTTCAAAAGGGTCATGTTTCCTGGCTTCATCTCTAGACAGCCCAACCTATGATGGGCTGGGATGGAAGATTTTGGCGGGTTTCTGTCTATAAAAAAGCTAGGAAAAGGGGCCGGAGAGATAGTCCAGCCGGTAGGGTGTTTTCCTAGCACGGTGGCTGACCGGGTTTGATCCCGGCATCCCATATGGTCCCTTGAGCACCGCCAGGAGTAATTTCTGAGTGCAGAGCCAGGAATAACCCCTGAGCATTGCCAGGTGTGACCCAAAAAGAAAAAAAAAGCTAGAAAAAGAAGAAAGGTCCCTTTTGCCATTTTGGCTTTTCTTGGCGTTTGCTTCTCTCTGTCCTCTCCGTTCTCTGTTGGGCTTCAACACGTGGTGGCAGCCATCTTGGCCTACACGTGGCTGGGGCACAGCCGGGAACCTAGAGTCTGGGGTTTTTCCTGTTCTTGGATTGTGTATCAGAACCTGTGATAGTAAAGTCTTTTAAAACTGTGCTGGATTCCTGAGTTTATATCCATTCCCGCCGGTTTTGGAGGTAGAAGGGAACTTGTTTCCCAGTATTGTTGGTGACCCCAGCGGTCCCCGACACATAAGTAATTTCTCAACACATCCTCTGCTTAAAATATATGTAATCCATTTGCTTGTGTTTTCATGTTGTCCACAAAGTCTCCAAGAAACTCAATCAGTCTGTATAAATCTAGTGTCAACAGCCAACTGACTTAGTCTTTTAACATTTCAAGTCAAAAGGATCGTGGAGCAGAAGAAGGAACTCAGTTGCCGAAGCTGACGCTTTATCTTCATTCTTGAGGAATGTCCCAATATGGTACAAGCAAACCAGCAGGGGTCCCCAATTATGCACGTGATTATGGACTCAAAAGACCACAGTTACTATGACATTTTAAAAAAGAGGTTTCTAGAAAGGGACAAATATTTTTACTAAATATTCTAGAAACCCCTTTTCTGATTAATACATACTGCTCTGTATTCCGAGAGATGTCTAAAATTTTTGTTTTTAGTTGTTGAAATTAAATAGCTAAAGTACATAAAATATCATTTTAGGAGTGAATTTCAGATATTTTGCAAGATTTTGTAATTTAGCAACAGATAGGAGGAAATTTTGTATGTAGGAACATTCTGAAACCAAACTAACTTTCTCAATGTATTGATCGACAAGTTTTGTTTTTATTTTTGTCGGAGTGGATCCACAACTGGCAGTGCTCAAGGCTTACTCCTGGCTACATGCTCAGGGAACCATGGAATGCCAAGGATTAAGCCTGGGGCATGCACATGCAAGGAAGGCACCTTATCCACTATATTTCCTCTATGTCCTCAATGTAGACAATTTAGTGAAAGTAACCAAGTTTTCCTTTCAATAATATGATTACAGTAGGTAAAACAAAGAGAATTTCCTTAAATATTTTTAAGAATCACTTCTTTTGCCCCTCAGTGTTTTAGTGTAAAATACCAATTTGAACTTGAACTATATGCTCTTGGTCTACATCTCTTTAATTCCTGAAGAGTTTCAAGAAAAAGAAAAAAATTCATAGTGTGGGAGGAGGTAGGAAAATTGAATATGGCAAAAAAGTTAACAAAGAAATAATATAATCATGTAATTTACTACAAATGCTAAAGTTTGGATAACCTTTAATATACTTACCAAAAGAATATTAAATATTTTGATATATCTTATTTATAAAATGTTGGATAAATATAAATTTCTTTATGAGAAACTATAAAGCATTTATGTCTTATGAAGTAGTTTGTGACTCCAAATAAAATTCATTCATTTATTTTGATCTTCTAAATCAACAATGAGAAAAATGAAAGTTCACTACTAGCAGTACTTGGCATCAGTTCCCTGTTTGTTGCTGAGGGGTCACTTGCATTGGTGCTTGTAGGAGCAGGTGGTGCCAGGGACTGAACTAAAATTCCATGGATCACCTGATCTCCTTCAGCCCCTGCTCAGGTGGAACTGAGTGACATTTAGGGTCTCCTGGCATTAGTGTCTTTTCCAAGCTAGTATGTGTTAATCCTGGCAGAGGCTGATTGGTATAAGGTCATAGTCACTTTGAGAAAGATTTAGAGAATGATTAACATTACAATTTGAGGTATTGGATTTCTTCTTCAGGGTATATTTATATATTCTGGGTCTATAAACTAGTTCAAGTCTTGAAATTGATCCAAGAGCCATGACTGCCCATGTTCATGATTTTAAATTTTGGGTGAAAGAGAAGGGACATAAAATTGCAAAATTTGGTGGGGGCTTGTTTTGGATGCCATATATACAGTTCCCAAGGTTTATTCCTGGCTCTGTGCAAGCTTGAAAGACCAAGTGGGTGCTAGAAATTGAATCTGGGTCAGCCACATGTAAGGCAAATGTCCTGCCACTGTACTATCTCTTCAGTCTTGCAGATTGTTTTTTTTTAATTATGTAAGTATCATTCTCTCTTTTGGCCAGAGCCTGTCCCATTGGACAGAACTCATAGCAACTCTGAATATTTAGGCAATGATGTGAAAGCAGGAGGGAGGGGAGTGCTCTGGGTCCATGTATGCCTCTGTGGGGGTTCTTCTCTAGGTGCCAGGAATAAAGAAAAAGCAAGGGTAATAGGGGATCACGATTGGCTACCATGACTCTTGACTCTGTTTAGGTTTTTAGCTGAATGATCCCACCTACATTATGGAAGATAATATGGTTTATTAAGTCCATTGATTTAAAAGGCAATTGCTTTTAAATAAGTGGATTTTTAAATCAAATTTTATTTGATTTAAAGATTTATCTCACTTTCCATTTTCTCTTTTCAAGCCACTAAAATACATAAATAAATAAAAACACAATCTTCACAGATCATCCAAAATAATGTTTAACTGATCATCTGAGCTCTGGCTTAGTCATGTTGAAACATTATATAATCAATCACACTGTCTTAAGTTAATTAATAAAATGAACTCATTAGATAGTATAATAAAGTGGTTAGCCCCTTATAGTTTAAAAAAAGTTCTGTGTTTTCTAGTTTTGTTCTTGAATGTTTCGTTTTGGGAGGGAGCTGCAACAACCACTAAAATTAAACACACACACCTCAAAATTCAATAAAAATCATGCTCTTTTGTTTGCTCTCAAGATGTTTTGCTGTATGGATATAGAAAATAAATATTTTTATATTGTCCAATCTGAACTATGTTAGAAACCTATATTGTGTTTCCAATTCCCTTACACTCAAAGAGACCTCCTGACGCCAGGTATAAAGTGTGCATGTTTTTTGTCCTAAGAAATAGAACTTATGCAAGAGGGTTGGAGCTGCTGTAGAATTGTCACACAGCCCAGGAAGCCTTTTTTGGAGGAGCCTAAATATAGCATAAACATTCCCCAACAGGGTTATCAAAGCTAAAGGTTGAAGAATCATTAATATAAACCACCTTCCGTTCCTTTAACTTTGACTTTTAGTGGTTTCTTGTTCTTTTCATTGCCTGTTTTCTGTCCTGCCCTGTTCTCTATCAGTGTCCCCTTCATTTTTATTTTTTTCGGTCGCTCTTTCTGTATACTCTCTGTATCCCAACTTTCTCTCTGGAATTTTCCACCCTTTTAGTATCTTCTCCCTTGAGATGCTTATGTAACTGTTTACTTTTGTGGCTTATTCCCTGAACTTCCTTTCTGGACAAGATTATTTTCTTGATCTTTATGATTTCCTAGGGCTTCTGAACTCATCGTTTGGATTTCCTTTTGACTTTTAAAGTAATGATATCTATTATTCTTAATAGAAAGCTGCATTTTCTATTATTTTTTGTTGCTTTTTCGGAAGAGTCATAATTTCTAAGTAAAAAGTTATTTGTCCTCAGGAATCTTGTTTCTCTCTCCAGATGAAGCTTACTAATCTAAAAATGAACAAGTTAGTCTTAAGATCATTAAGTTGCCTTTGAGCTCTGAAGTGATTTGGTTGTGTTGGTAAAAAAGATGTTGAAATTTTAATAGTCATTGTAGAGAAGCATTCAACTAGCTTGAAATTAACTAGATCCTTTCTCCTGTCATCCATTCATAATTAGGTATGTGTGCTAATTGTTTTTTTTTTTTGTTTTGGCCTCTGTACAAGTGATTCTATGACTTTATTTTATTTATTTACTTTTATTGAGGCACCATAATTTACAAAATTGTCCTTAATATTGTTTAAGGTTTAAGGAAACAGTGTTCCAACACCAGCCATCGGTGTCAGCTTTCTTATTTCATTTTAATACTGGTTCCACCTGGTCCAGATGATCTAGGCAATCAATGTTCCAAAGTTCCCTCTTAACACTAGCCTGTGTTATTAATAGACAGGCTATTTTCTGTCTTAATAGATAGGCTATAATACTCATTTTCCAGTATTGTTATGATACCTTGGGTTTGATGAGTGCAGCATTGTTGGCTCTGTGGTTTAGATTTTTACATCTAGCACACGTCTTAACCATCGATAGGTCCAAACTCTCTTTTTATTCTTCTTTTTTTTAAATTTTTTATTTTTACAATTACAAAGATATACAATTAAAAAGCTCATATTTGGGTTTTGGTCATACAGTGTTTCAGCACCCATCCCACCACCAGTGCCCATCTCCCACCACCAACATCCCCGGTTCCCTCCCCCCCTCCCCAGCCCACCTCCATGGCAGGTTCTTTATTTCTTTCCCTTTCTCTCTCTTTCTCTTTTCCTTTCCCCTCCAGACTATGGATTACAGAACATACATTAAAGGGTTGTCATGTGTATCTTTTTGCCTCTATTTAATGCTCAGTTCTAGGTTGGCATTAGTACCCTCGACAATTGTTAGCACCCTGTTCCATTTTATGTCTTACCTAGCCTCTGACTCCCACACGTTTGTGATAATTTCCACCTTTGACAAGACCTCCTGATATATGTTTCACTTGACCTTGGATATTGGTATCTTAATATGTACATATATATTTATGTTATGCAGATAAATGCAGTCATTCTGTGTCTGTCTCTCTCCTTCTGGCTAATTTCGCTCAACATAATCTTCTCCATGTCCATCCATTTATAGGCAAATTTTATAACTTCATGTTTCCTAATAGCTGCATAGTATTCCATTGTGTAGCTGTACCAAAGCTTCTTTATCCAGTCATCAATTTTCGGGCACTCTGGTTGCTTCCAGATTCTGGCTATTGTGAATAATGCTGCTATGAACATAAAAGTAGGGATAGGTGTTTCCGCTGCGTATTTTTGGTTTCCCAGAGTAGATTCCCAGGAGTGGTATGGCTGGGTCAAATGGGAGTTCAATTTCTAGTCTTTGGAGGAATGTCCATATTGTTTTCCCAGAAAGGCTGTACCAGCCGGCATTCCCACCAACAATGGATGAGTGTCCCCTTTTCCCCACATCCACGCCAGCACTTGTTGTTCTTGCTCTTTTGAATATGTGCCAGTCTCTGTGGTGTAAAGTGGTATCTCATTGTTGTTTTGATTTGCATCTCTCTGATGATTAGTGATGATGAGCATTTTTTCATATTTTTTTTGCCATTCGAATTTCTTCCTTGCTGAAGTTTCTGTTCATTTCTTCTCCCCATTTTTTGATGGGGTTGTTTGTTTTCTTCTTGTAAAGTTCTACCAGTGCCTGATATATCCTGGATATTAACCCCTTATCAGATGGGTATTGGGTGAATATTCTTTCCCATTCTGTGGACTGCTTTTGTATCTTAGTCACTGTTTCTTTTGAGGTGCAGAAGCTTTTTAGTCTCATGTAGTCCCATATGTTTATCTTTTCTTCTAGTTGCTTTGTTAGTGATGTTTCACCTTTGAAGATGCCTTTAGCTTCAATGTCGTGGAGGGTTTTTCCTATATTTTCTTCAATGTACTTTATAGATTCAAGTCTGATATTCAGATCTCTAATCCATTTTGATCTGATTTTTGTGCATGGTGTTAGACACAGGTCCAAATTCATTTTTTTACATGTTGCTGCCCAGTTTTCCCAACACCACTTGTTGAAGAGGCTTTCTTTACTCCATTTTAGACTCGTTGCACCTTTATCAAAGATTACATGATCATGTGTTTGAGGTTGGGTGTCAGGATACTCAATTCTATTCCATAGGTCCACAGGTCTGTTTTTATTCCAATACCATGCTGTTTTAATTACTACTGCCTTGTAGTACAGTTTGAAGTTGGGAAAGGTGATGCCTCCCATCTTCTTTTTCCCGAGGATTGCTTTAGCTATCCTTGGGGGGTTTATTGTTCCATACAAATTTCAGGAGTATTTGGTCAATTTCTTTGAAGAATGTCATGGGTATCCTTATAGGGACTGCATTGAATCTGTACAGAGCTCTAGGGAGTATTACCATTTTGACAATGTTGATTCTCCCCATCCATGAGCAGGGAATATGTTTCCATTTCCTTGTGTCCTCTTTTATCTCTTGGAGCAGTGTCTTGTAGTTTTCTTTGTACAGGTCCTTTACACACTTGGGTAGGTTGATTCCTTGGTATTTGATTTTCTGTGGCACAATTGTGAATGCAATTGTTTCCTTAATATCCCTTTCTTCTCTTTTCGTTATTTGTATATAGGAAAGCCACCGACTTTTGGGTGTTGATTTTGTATCCTGCCTCTCTACGATATGCATCTATTGTTTCTAGGAGTTTTTTGGGTAGAGAGTTTAGGGTTCTCTAGGTATAATATCATGTCATCTGCAAATAATGATAGCTTGACTTCTTCCTTGCCTATCTGGATGCCCTTGATGTCCTTTTTCTTCTCTGATTTCTATGGCAAGTACTTCCAGTACTATATTGAATAAAAAGGGGTGAGAGTGGGCAACCTTGTCTTGTCCCTGATCTCAGGGGAAGGCTTTTAACTTTTCCCCATTGGGAATGATGCTCGCTGTGGGCTTTTGGTAGATGGCTGTAACTATCTTGAGGAAAGTCCCTTCAATTCCCATATTCTGTGAGGGATACATTGCATTAGGAACTTCTGCATAAGTAATTCGTGCAAGAAATTCCTCTTGTCTCTTCCTTCCAGGTGTTTCTGCCCAGCTCACCAGTACCTGGCATCGCGGAATACTTCCGTCGGAACACCATTTTGGATGGCTCCTGAGGTCAGATAATTTTGAGGGGGCATATGTAATGTCTGATCCTTCTAACTTTCCTTTTGTGTCCTGAGATGTGCTAGAAGAAAGAGTTGTGTTATCTTTATGAGATATTTGTATATGTGATGAGACACATGTAAGGTATTAAAAATGAGTTGTAAGTGAGCATGTAAATAAACAACATACTGAATGACTATATGAGTTAAAGAGAGACTTGCAGCTTAATTTTCACTAATTTTAATTCATCTTAATTGCTTAGCTTGGTATTAATGTAGGGCTCTTTCTAAATCTTTATGTTCTGTTAAAATTTGTTGCTTGGGTCCACATCTGGTGGTGCTCAGGGTTTACTCCTGGCTTTGTGCTCAGGGATCATTCCCAGCAGGGCTCCTAGCAGGGTTCAGGGGACCATATGGCATGCTGGGAACCAAATGGAATCAGGAATGTGCAAGGCAAGTGCCCTACCCACTGTACCCACTGCCTATCTGTTTTTAAATTTTTTAAAAATAGAATCAAAACTTTAATCAGAATCAAAGGCACACACAAAGAGCATGTCCACGCTGCTTGTAATCTACTGATTAATCTACTTTATATCGCTTATTGCAACAAATATGTTGCTAAAGGCATCGGCCTTTTTACTGAGCTGTTCTGAGTGTTACAAGGAAATTGGGCCATCTGTGTTATTGCTTTACATATTGAACTTTGTGGGCTTCTACTCAATTTTTTAACAAAGTTGTACATATTAATTTGCTACAATCATTCAATATTCAACCCCTGTCCTACCCCCAGAATTTCCAACTTTCCCAGCAACCACTTAAGCCTGCCCCTATAGCAGACCCTCAATAATATTTTATATTACTTGTTATAATTTGCTAAAAATGATAAAGAAATGTTTTCTTGGGGCCAGAGCGATAGCATAGCAGATAGGGCATTTATGTTTGCCTTGCACACTGCCAACCTGGATTGATCTCCAGCATCCCATATGACCCCCTAAGCACCACCAGTAGTAATTCTGAGTGCATTGCCAGGAGTAACCCCTGAGTATTGTCAGGTGTGACCCCAAAAAGCAAAAAAAAAAATGTTTTCTTAGTAGAAAGTGAAGCTTATTCCATCTCACCATGGAGCTATTAAGCCCCTTGTATAAGAAATTACTGATAAGTTGTTACAAAATGGGCATTATGTGCACATATTTTGTTATTGGTTGCCTTCTGCTTTAAATATGTTAAATGTGGTGGAGTTAATTGGTATATAAGTATAATAGTGTATGAGCTATTGTGCGACTGTAAATGCCCATTCCAGAGTTCCAAAATTTTTAACAAGTGATAAAGTTGGTGTTAAATTTTTAACTTGAGATAACTTTGGGGTATGGACATGACTTCTGGGCTTCCCAGAAGTACAGGGAGATGGGGAGGGAGCCAATCCCGAATCCATGAAAGCCTGGAGATTTCAGTCACAGAACCTGCATACCTAAGTTCTTCAATGGATTAATTCAATGGGAGCAGTGGAATCTGGCCTTGAACATGGCAGTGATTGTGGAGTGTGGAGGTTTTTGACTCTGTTGAGATGGGCCCAGACCTCACCCTTTCCCCTCTAGTGCCTCCGTGTCAGCCTGGTGCAGGGACCAGAAGCATCTCTGCCACTTAGAGATCTCTTTTGTGATTTATATATGAGTCTGAATCCTGGCCAGTAGATGAAATTTCTTGGCGTCAGAGGTGAGGCAGTTCTGGACGCTACTGCCAGGCCTTCTGGAAGAACAGGATGATGAGGGAAGAAGCCCATCCCTGACTCTCGCCATAACACTTTTTTAAATGCTAATAGAAATATTTTAAAAACCTGCCTTTGTTTAAGATCAGGTCATTTAATTTGCACAATAGACTCCCATATTGGTCACTGCTCAGGGGCCATGAACAGCTATAGATCTTTTTTCATTGTTTTCTTGGAGAAATTGTAGTTAAAATGGGTAAAATAGTTGAAAGAAAGTTTCCTACAGCCACATCTTCTCTTCACAGACACTGTTAATACCTTTAATCTTTTTAATTATGTTTATCATTAAAGAGCACTTATGTTTGAAAACTCTCTCTGCTACTTCTGGGAAAAGCCCTGCTATTTATCTACAGCTCTCAAAGGGAGTGTAACTAGGAGAAGTAATTCAAATACTATATTAATGTTGCAAAATATTTGAATTAAATTTGTCTGAGGATTAAATCCTAGTGTACTATTTTTAATATTAATTCATTTATTATAAAAAGTTGAAATGTAAATGTAATATAAAGTACAGATAAAGGATAAATTAATAAACTTTGGAAAATTAAATGGACTAAAAACTTTTTAATGAGGAATTCATCATAGAGTAAGAGTAAAAAGTTTAATCGTATAAAAAACAATTCATAAGAGAATGTCAAATGAGAGGTTTATATGTTGTACAATATGTTACTGATTTTCCAAGGCCTATGAAATATTTAGAATGAGAAATTAATAAAAATATATTTATACCAAATTTTATTTATTTTATAGGATTATATAATTAATGCTAGGTAATCAATAATCTAGTTTATATTTTTAAACGATAGTAACAAAGACATTATATTTTTCATTTAGTAAAATTGATTTGATTAGTGAAACTTGGAACCATTCTAATCTGTGAATAAAAGGACTATTTTGGGGGCCAGAGAGGTATTCAATGAGTAGGGTATTTGCCATGCATTTCACCAATCTGGATTTGATCCTGGAACCCCATAAGGTCCCCAAGCACTGCCAGGAATGATCTCTGAACAGAGCCAGGAATATACCCTCAGCACTGCCAAGTATGCCCCCCCCACACCAAAACAAAAACCAAAGGAGTCTTTTGATTTATCTAAAATTTAATTACCATAACATTACATGGATTAATAATTAAATTTGATATTAACATATAATTAGAATATTAATTTTATGGATGTTATTTATTATAAGAAACCTACTCTAGTGTATATAGGGTTAGACATGCTTTCCAACTTGGCAAACTAATACATGTATAAAGGTTCATTGCTGTGTATTTAAACTGTCATGTATAGATAGAGAGAGATAGAGATGGATTGATGGATGGATGGATGGATGGATGGATGGATGGATGGATGGAGTGGATAGTAGATAGATAGATCTATATATGTGCAGTACTTTGTGTGTATCATATTCATCTCTCTGTAGTGAGCATTTCCCAACATGTGAGTAATTGGTAATATTCTCTACACTAACATACACATACCACATATACTTTATTTAATGTATTTGTTATTAGCATTCAGATACTTTTTGTTGCCTTGTTTATCTTCCCAGGAACTCACTGTTCAATGAAGAACCAGAATATTACAAATACATTGACCTGTATGCTTTTTCCTTTGTCCCAGCTCTGGCCGCTACCCAACAGTGATTTTTATCCTCAGTGGGAGTGATGATTTGTGTATGAAGGAATCATCCTTAGATGACCGGCGTCTGAACTTTTCCAACCAAATTCATCTTGCAGCACGGGAATTCCCACCCCACCCCCTCACCCCCACCCCAATCCCCCTTGCTTCTGATGTTGTGATAAGCAGGGATCATTCACCCTTGGCTGTGGTGCTCAGCATACTCACCTTGCAATGGTTTCCAATCCTTCCAGTTGTGGTGGTTGCTAACATGCTCTCCAAGGGGCACACAGTTTAGTTGTGGTGTTTGCATATGGCTGGCTGTAGTGTACTGGAGATCAGACATTGTTGTGGCACCTGCAATGTCACAGGTACAGCCATGGTTGGTGCATATTGGCAGCACGGGGCTTCAAACTCTGGCTGTCCTGCATTCTAGGCATATACCTTGCCACTGAGCTTTTTTTCTGTTTACTCCAACAGGGACTTTTTAAAAAGTGTTAAGCCTGATTTTGATGGACTCAGAAAGATGATATATTGTTCTGGGCAGGGCCTTAATTTTTTTTCACTTTACATAAAATCTCATACTATAAAATACTGCATATTTTCACTTTACATAAAATCTCATACTATATTTTCAAAGGCTTTGGAAAACTAGTAATATATTGACTTAGAAAACTAGTAATGTATTGATATTTAACTGGTAATATACTATGTACCAGTTAAATGGTACTAACTCTAACCTACATATTTCAATATGTAGGTTATTTCAATATGTATTTCAATACATATTCAAAACACATTTCAATATATAGGTCATATTTCAATTTACTTTTTAATGGTGGGAATTCATAAAATTTATAAATTCATGAAATGTAATATTTATTTATAATAGCTTTTTACAATAGCATGTTTTTTTTTTTTTTTTGGGTCACACCCGCGATGCTCAGGGGTTACTCCTGGCTCTGTGCTCAGGAATTACTCCTGGCGGTGAATAGCATGTTGTTTAATCACCAGATATTTGAATTCGTTTCCTCAGCTTTCTCTTTTATGTTTAATTTCAACCTTTACAGCATTGTGATATGAAAAGGTGCTACCTATTGTTTTAAACATTTCGATATATTTTTTGCTAAAGTCACAATATTCATCTTTTTATTTTGTTTTGTTTTGCTTTCTTTAGGTAATTGCATGTGAACAGCAACTGGATACTACTTATGATGTCAGATGTGACACGTGGTCTCTGGGGATCACAGCTATTGAACTGGGAGATGGAGATCCCCCGTTAGCTGACCTACATCCCATGAGAGCGCTCTTCAAAATACCAAGGTGAGAAGCCTCATGCAGGGTCATGTTTCTGCAGCCCCAGACCCTTCTTTTTTTCTTCCTGTCACCAAAATGCTTATTTTGAAAATATTTTTGGTGTATTTCAGCAAGTTGGGAGCAGAGTGGTCTGAAATGTCACTTGAAAAGTGTTCTCTCTCTCTTTCCTTAATTTACCGTACCCCACCCCATCCCAAATCACACACCTTTCATTACATGCCTTGGCATCTTGAACTAACTTGATTGTGGAAATCATGGTTGTGGTGTTTTCCAGGGGGCACATACTTTGGTTTTAGTGTTTTCACCTAGTTGTGGTATGCCACATATCCCACATATCTTTATGGTACTTGGGCTTCCAAACAGCAAAGCTCCTGAGATTATGAACTACACATATGGGGTAGGAATCAAGCTTTATTTCATGACTGTAGGACAGATGTCTTGGGGAAAGTCGTCTCTGTGGTACTCCCAATTCCGAGTCTCCTTAGCCAATGAGTGTGTGCAGCATTTCATTTCCCCATTTAGCATGTTGAGGATGCATGTGCAGTCAGTGGCTCATACTTGAATATGGCTTAATTAACAAAAATTGCAGTGTTGGCATCAGTGTGTTAAGTAAGAGGTTTCTCTTGATAGTTGGTGTTTCTTTCTTGCTTTTACAAGCATTTGATTCCAGAAAATAGTGATTCTTGCCACTACCCATTTTGACAAATAAGGTCCAGTTAAAGGGAACAGTGATTGGCTAATGGCTGCTCTTTGCACAATGTAGTCATATTTTAGTAGTTACTATTAGACTTCTTTTTAGAACTTTAAAATTTGATTATTTAGAAAATTATAGATAAGATATGTTGATGAATAATTATTTAAAACATGTTAATATTTTAATTGAGAGCAATAGCCCTAGAAGAATGCACTTTCTGAAGCTATGAAAGCACTTCCCTTTATACATAAGCCCTTCCCTTTCTGTGTTTAGCAACAGACTTTCGCCTGTGTATCCTATTCCTAATTAAAATCTCTCAAACGGATGTGGGAAATGCCTATTTTATTGTAGTTGTGTTGTTTGTTTAAGAATTTCTTTTGGAATGTGCCTTGTATCTTACTTTGTTGAAATGTATGTATGGGCCTGTGGTGAGTGGGATCCAGGGCAAACTGAGGGGGTGGCCACTTGAAGTTCATTCCCAAACACTATTAAGCAAACTGTTTAGCATGAAAATATAAAAACCCTGAAGATAGTTCCCTGCCCTAAAGTAATAATATTGGTATATTGTGTTCATTTCTAAGTATTTAGAAAGTATTAAATTGGTTTAAAAGCATTAGCTTAAAAACATGGTCTTTGGGGGTGGAGCAGCTGGTAGGAAATTTGCCTTGCATTCGGCCCTCCTGGGTTCAGTCCCCAGCATCCCATATGGTCCCCTGAGCACCTCCAGGAGTAATTCCTGAGTGCAGAGCCAGGAGTAACCCTTGAGCATTGCTGGGTGTGCCTCAGAAATGCAAAAATAAATAAATAAATAAAATTGGCTTTCCTTTCCAGGCTTTCTTTCTGCTCTGAATTATAACAGATATATCTTTACCCACTAATTCTATTTGATTAGGTTGTGGTTTTATGTAAACTGTACTGCTTACTTATAAGGTAACAAAAAGAAGCACAAAAACCTAAACCCCCCCCCCCCCCCCCCCCCCCCCCCCCCCCGTGTATACCAGATTGAATACATTTCACTAAATTTGATGAAAATGGGAAAAAAGTCTTTATTGTCCACCTCCCACTGTCATTCGGTATGAAATTGGGGCATCATACCTCCAGAACCATTTTTGTCCTGTCTGAGTGGGCCTGATGATATTGTTCTTGGTGCTTATGTCACTTGGAGAAGGAATGATGCTCCAGGATGGAGATTGTAATACAGAAAGGTACTTTCAGAAATTACATCTCCTTCATTATTTGTTATTACTTCTACCACCAAAATATCTCTAAAATGAAATAGTAGTGCTGCTGTTTTAGAAATAATTATAAGAAAAGGGATCTGAAAAGCTGTCCAATTCTGGTTGTTCTAGAAATCATAAGAATAAAACTTAATTATACTTAAAGCTACCAGTAAATCTCTCAGAAAGGAAATTTTGGGAGGACAAGAAACAAAAAAAAGATGGTTGCAGAAAAGAATTACTTCTTTTTATGTGCAAATCAGCAATCTTGAAATAGTCCAAAGGGTTGTAAAATGAGCTTTAGGCATGATCTTGGGAGATGAGTCGCTGCACTTCTCCTTAATGAGCCTGTACAAACTGTACATTAATTTCATTATAAGCTGTTTAAGGAATAATGCAGAACTAAAGACAAAGTATTTTCACCTCGGTAATGGAAACAAAGAGTTGTTAGAATTAACATAAAGCACTTCTTCAGCAAATTTGACCCTCATGGTTGATCAAGTGTTGCTTGATTACAGTTAGATTAGCCTCATTTTCATTAGTTCATTTGTATTTATGGACATGGCAAAATAAATAAATAAATAAATAAATAAAAGGTTTGTGAGTGTTCGTTTCAACTTAGTGGTTTTATGTAAGTGACATTCAGAACTTTTAGGTAATCATATTTTATAGTTCTTTACTTTGGCAACTTATTTCCAACTACATATCCAGTAACAAGATAGCTCATAAATGCAATCTTATGCATGTTGCCATCCCCTCTTTGCTGCAATTTTCCTGGTCCAGAAACTCTTTTTATGGTCATTTCTGTGGCTCTGATAGTCCTCAGAGAATTCTTGAGGATCAAAATACAAAATCTTGTCCCTCCTCATCACTTTTCTATTCTGCAAAGTATTGATGTTCCCCTTAGGGCATTTAGTTTTGTAAAAACAAGAAGAGTCTTTGAAGGAACAGAATAAACAGATTATCAGTTGGAAAAATTGGGTCATATATTATGTGCTTTCAGAAAAACAAGTAACCTGTCATTTTATATAAGGAAAGATTAATAACTAATTATCTGTCTTTGAATGGGAAATTGATGGTAATACTTGATTATACCTGGTAGGCTTTGATTGCAGTAATGCATTAGCCTGTCCCTAATTTTGTATTGACTCACCAGTGTGTATGTCCCAACCATGACTCTTATTTTTCTAGAAATCCTCCCCCAAACTAAGACAGCCTGAAATATGGTCTTCAGAATTCAATGACTTCATTAGCAGGTGAGTAATAGTAATATTAACAAAAATTTGATTAGATATTTGACTCAATCTTTGAAATACACCTTTTATAAAATTACTTTTTATTATTATAACACCATGAGATAGACATTTACAAAGCTATTCACGATTGGGTTTCAGTCATACAAAGTTGCAGTACCCACCTCTCCACCAGTGCACATTTCCAACCACTGACGTCCCCAGATTTCCATCCCATTCCTCCCGCCTGCCTCTATAGCAACTTGCCTATTTCTTATCTGTTAAATAGTCCCAGAGGTCTCCATTATTTTGGTCAAAAGAAGCTTTTAGTTTCACTCGCTCTACCCCAGGTGCATTTGACTCCCCTCTGCCCATACCCATCTCCAACCCTGGGGCATGGAAGAAGACAAAGGACCCCGGTAACCTGGAGTGCCCAAGTACTGCCATTGGGACCCAGGCCACCCCCTACCCATGCCAATCTGCTCCCTGATTTCCCCACCTCTACCCCCAGGTGCATTCAAATCCACTCTGCCCATACCCATTGCCAACCCTGGGACGGGCACACAATGGAATCAGACTCTTGCAGGTTTCCCACCCCAAACTCAAAACTGCATGGTCACAAACGTGTCTGCGTGAAGTAGTGTTAGTATATCTATATAGAAGTATGGGGCACATTAGCCACAATACTCCCACCTCCCACAAAACTGTGAACAACATCAACAAACCCCACTGTACTGCCCAGCCACACAAGAACAGACAAATTGCAACCTGTAACAATCATGATGGTAAAGCAATGCAGAATTCCATCAAGCTCAGTGAGCGAAGACGCCACTTGCCAAGATGAGCCAGGCAATAATGATGAGCTGTATAACTAACTATCCGATAAAGAATTTTGAAGGGAGTTGTTAAGGATGCATAAGGAACTCAAGGAAGCAATGGAACACAGAGCCAATAAAATGAGTGAGGACATGAAAGCAGAAGTGAGGAAAATGGAAATGAAAATGCAAGCAGAAATAGATATTAAATATGTGGTGAGTTTTTTTGGATGACAGGCCTAGCTAGCTTGGGAGCTTTGCTGTTTTATCCACTCACAGTTTAATCTATTTACATGTCTTAATCCAGGGTTCATACTAATGAGATCGCTCTTCTATGTAAACACTGATGGAGGTTGTGGCAGTTACAGAAGTCACCTTGACTCTGAATGAATAACTTCTGACCTATACATCTACTAAGACTTCTATATTTTCTAGATTGGGCACAGCTCCTCTTTATACCCACTGCACTCAGTGTGAGATAGTTAGAATTTACCAGGAAACTACCACCCTGGCTACTTTGAGACTATCGTTTAAGATTATAGGATGGATCATACTAGTTTGCCCTCAAGCAGGCAAATGTGACCCCTTTCAGTATACAGAAAACAAGATACTCAGAATAACCCTGGTGCAGATAATAAATAAGAAGGACCTTGTGGGTACCATCTATATTATATGAAATTGAGATGTATTATTTTATACCAGCCCCCCTCCAGTGTTTTTACATAAGAGATACCTGCTCCCTAGAGCAGGTAGATCTGGTGAAATCAGGAAGCAAGAAGAAGGTATTAGTTCTTGGTGTAATCCTTTGTTTATATCTATAATAGGGTGTGGCACCACCCTTCTACACTCTTCTATCTAGAAACTGTTTAGGGTTCTTTGTTGTCAAGACCCTCCCTGAAGGTAGGATTACTTTGGTGTATATAACGGGACTGATTTGAGGTACTCTCCCCTTTTTTTGGTAGGGCTCTCTCTCTCGGGTGAGATCTTGTCTTTGGTGGAACTCCTTTCTGGTAGGACCCTCTTTGGTAGGACTCTCTTCTCTCTCTCTCTCTCTCTCTCTCTCTCTCTCTCTCTCTCTCTGGTGGAATACTCTTTGGTGGGAGACTTGGGCCCTTGTGTATGGTCTAATTCTGACCAGAGCTAAGGGCGTCCATTATATTGGATTGCAGTGGTAGAGCTTTTGTACTATTAAAAGTCTTTTTGGGGTGGCCCATGGAGTTCTGGGGGAACAGAAAAGGCTCAGCCAGCCCCCTCGCCATGTCCTACATAACTCCTAGGGCTGGCTCAGCATGCAGGCGGCCATGCTGGCCAGACTTGGAGCTGTGATTTGGGCCCCTCCACCCTTTCCTCAGACTCCATATAGGTAGGCATGGCCCTGAGCTCCCAGCCACCACAGCCAACTGCCAGAAGACAGACATTCCAGATCCACAACTGAGCTGGCACACTAACAGATTTTAGCACCAGGTCCTTACCAGGATCTTTCACATTTATACACTGTAATGATCATTCTAGTTGCAACAAACTGGAGAGGTTATGGGGAATGAGGAATATGATGTCGCACTAGAACTCACTATTGAATATGCACATAGAGATATCATAATCGTTAATATCTGTAGGGCAAGCCACAAGGTGTAACAGAAGAGAGAGGGAGAGAGAGAAATACAGGGACAAAGACTAAGAGATAGAGAAATAAAATGTGCCTGCAAAAGGGACAGACAGGATTTAGGTGGTGTGAGCATGTTTGGGATATGGGTGGTGGGAATTTGGAACTGGTGGAGGGATGGGTGCTGGAACACTGTATGGCAGAGACCCAATTATGAACAACCTTTTAATTGTATACCTCACATGGTATAATAATTTTTTAAAAGCCTTTTTGGAACTGCACCAGACTCTGAGTGAGTTTTCATCTGTTCCCCAGTGGCCTCAAAGGTAGAAGAGAATTCTGTCCTGCTACTGTTGGGAACACCAGCAGCTCCCCAATAGTGGGTGAAATGAAAAACTGATTGGAAGGCTTTCACAGCAGAGTAACAGCCGCTGAGGACAGAATCAGTGAGCTCCAAGATGAGGTGCAAAGACTCTCTAGACAACAGCAGAAGATGGAAAAAAAGACTCACAGTAAATGAACAGACAACAAGAGATAACCAAGATGAAGCCAAAAGGAATAACATAAGATCCTTGTAGTCCCAGATGGACAGGAAGAAAACCCTGATGAAGAAGCAACTATCAAAGCAATCATTGCTTAGAAGTTCCCAGAACTAAAGAGCACTTACTTCCAGATTCAGGAGGCCCAAAGGGTACCATCTAAAAGAAACCCAAATAAGAATACTCCAAAACATATCCTAGTCAAAATGAAAAGAACCATAGATAGAGATAAAAAATTGAAAGCAGCAAGATCAAAGAAGGAAATAACATACAACGGAAAATTCCTAAGATTTAAAGCAGATTTTTTCAGAGGAAATACTTTGGGCCGAAGACAATGGTGGGGTATTGTGAAAAGACTCAATGAAATAAAGGACTCACCAAGAATTCTTTACCTGGCCAGACTCACATTCAGATTTGAGGAAAAGTTACACAACTTCAAAGATAAACAACAGGTCAAGGACTTCATAGACTCAAAACCAACTTTAAAAGAAGAACTGAAGGAACTGCTGTAAGATAAGACAAACCCTAAAAGTGCAACAAACTTTTTAAAAAAGATGACAAAAAATCCTATGACAATAATCTGTCTCAACATCAATGGCCTAAATGCACCAATTAAGAGACATAGAGTGGCAAAGTGGATCAAAAAATGAATCCAAAATTCTGCTGTCTACAAGAAACACATTGAATAATCAGAGGAAAAACAGACTCAAAATCAAAGGTTGGAAGACAATTCTCCACACAAACAACTCTTCAAAAAGGCTAGGGTGGCCTTACTAGTATCTGACAACCTTATACTTCTGTATAGAAGGGACAGTGAAAAAGGTTAGAAGGGACAGTGAAGGCCATTTCTTAATAATTAAGGGATATGTATATCAGGAAGAAATTACACTCCTAGGTGCCGGTGTGATAGCACAGCAGATAGGACATTTATCTTGCATGTGGCTGACCGGGTTTGATCACTGGTATCCCTATGGTCCACCAAGCACCACCAGGAGTAATTCCTGAGTGCAGAGCCAGGAGTAACCCTTGAGCATTGCCAAATGTGACCAAAAAAAAACCAAAAAAAAAAAAAAAAAAAGTTATACTCCTAAACATACATATACATCCAACACAGGGCCAGCAAAATACTTACAACTGCTAATAGACTTCAAAGAAGACAGTGACAGTAACACAATAGTAGTCAGAGACTTCAACACTGCTTTATCAACTATTGATAGATTCGACAAGACTAAAACTCACAAGGAAATACTGGTCCTGAAGGAAGAAATGGAAGAAAAAAGGGCTGGTGGATATATACAGAACTTTTCATCCCCAAAAGCTGAATGCACATTTTTCTCCAGTGCACATGGAACATTCTCCAAGATAGAGCACATTCTGAGCCACAAAGTATACCTCAATAAAATAAAAAGAGAGAAATTGTGTCAACTATTTTTTTCAGACCATGAAACACTGAAAATGGAAGTTAACCATACAGAGAACAGGAATATCAAACCAAACACCTAGAAAATAAATACCTCACTGCTGAACAACCAGTGGGTCATAGAGGAAATCAAAGAGGAAATCCAAAGATTTCTGGAAACAGTTAAAAATGAAGACATGAACTATCAGAACTTGTAGACACAGCAAAAGTAGTGTTTAGAGGAAAGTTTATAGCTCTAAAAGCATTCATCAGGAAAGAAGAAAGGGCTCACATCCTAGAAAAAAGACTAACAAAAGGAGCCCAACCCAGGCAGAAAGAAGGAAATAATTAAACTGAGAGAGGGAAATCATTGAGCTGGAATAAAAAAAAATTCAAAAGATTAATGAAACCAAGAGCTGGTTGTTTGAAAAAATAAACAAGATTGACAAACCACTTGCAAGACTTGTAAGGAAAGGGAAAGAGAGAACCCAAATAAATAGTATGTATCAGGAAATGAAAAGGGGGCATCATGACAGAAACCACAGAAATCCAAAAGATGTTACTTTGGGAGTCTGTATGCCACAAAACAAGAGAACCTGGAAGAAATGGGCAAATGCCTGATATCCTATAACCTCCCACAGCTGAAGCAAGAAGACCTACAGTACCTGAATAAGCCTATCACCATTAAGGAAATTGAAACAGTAATTAAAAGTCTGTCCAAAAATAGCCCAAGCAGGCAAAGACAGCACCAAAAAAGAAAACCAATATCCCTGATGAACGCAGATGCTAAGATCTTCAACAAAATACTAGCAAACAGAATCCAAAGACTCATCAAAAAGATTATACATCATGACCAAGTAAGATTCATCCCAGGAATGCAAGGATGGATCAACATCAGCAAGTCAATCAACATGATACATCATATCAATAAGAGAAAAAATTAAAAACCATATGATCCTATCAATACATGCAGAGAAAGCACTTGACAAGATCCAACACCCATTCATAATAAAAACTCTCCATAAAATGGAAATTGAAAGAACCTTCCTCAATATAGTCAAAGCCATCTCCCAAAAGCACACAGAAAGTATCATTCTCAATGGAGAAAAACTGAAAGCCTTCCCCCTGAGTTCGGGGACAAGACAAGGTTGCCCAATGTCACCACTTCTATCCAATATGGTACTGGATGTACTTGCCATAGCAATCAGAGAAGAAAAGGACATTAAGGGAATCCAGATAGGCAAGGAAGAAGTCAACCTATCACTATAGCATATGACATATTATACCTAGAGAACCCTAAACTCTCTAACAAAATGCTCCTAGAAACAGTAGATATCTATAGTAGAGTGGCAGGGTACAAAATACCCAAAAGTCAGTGACTTTCCTACATACAAATAACGAAAATGAAGAAAGGGATATTAAGAAAGCGATCCCCGTTCACTATTGGGCCACAGAAAATCAAATATCTAGGAATCAGCTTAACTAAGAGTATAAAGGACATGTACAAAGGAAACTACAAAACACTGCTTTAAGAAATAAAAGAGGATACAAGGGAAAAGGAAACACATTCCCTGCTCATGGATTTGGAGAATCAACATTGTTAAAATGGTAATATTCCCTAGAACTTTATACCAATTCAAGGCAGTCCCTATAAGAATACCCATGACATTTTTCAAAAGAAATTGGCCAAACACTCCTTAAATTTGTATGGAACAATAAACCTCCACAGATAGCTAAAGCAATCCTTGGGAAAAAGAAGATGGGAGACATCAACTTTCCCAACTTCAAACTGTACTACAAAGCAGTAATAATTAAAACAGCATTGTATTGGAATAAAAATAGACCTGTGGACCTATGGAATACAGTTGAGTATCCGGACACCCATCCTCTAGTACAAGATCTCTTGTTCTTTACTAAAGGAGCAAAAAGTACAAAATGGAGCAAGGAAAGTCTCTTCAACAAGTGGTTCTGGGAAAACTGGGCAGCTACATGTAAAAAAAATGAATTTGGACCTCTGTCTATCACCATGCACAAAAATCATATCAAAATGGATTAAAGATCTCAACATCAGACCTGAATCCATAAAGTACGTCGCAGAAAATATAGGAAAAAACCCTCCACGACATTGAAGCTAAAGGCATCTCCAAAGATGAAACACCACTAACAAGGCAACTAGAAGCAAAGATAAATATATGGGACTACATGAAACTAAAAAGCTTCTTCACCTCAAAAGAAACAGTGACCAAGATACAAAGACAGTTCACAGAATGGGAAAGAATATTCACCCAGTACCCATCTGATAAGGGGTTAATATCCAGGATATAACAGGAACTGGTAGAACTTTACAAAAGAAAAA
>JAJIBD010002348.1:0-21838 GCA_021461705.1 Cryptotis parvus
AGTGAACCTTTGTCCCTACACTCCTTGCCACCCACCCAAACTCTGCAAACAGCCAGACACCTACTAACTGTACTATCTAGTCACCCAAGAACTCCCATTTGCAACCTAAAATAGTCATAATGGTAAAGCAACACAAAATTCCATCAAGCTCAGTGAGTGAAGTCACTAGTCCAGATGAGCCAAGCAATACAGATGAGTTGTATAACCTCTCTGATAAGGAATTTCAGAAAGAATTGTTAAGGATGCATAAGGAACTCAAAGAAGCAATGGAATGCAAAATCAATAAAATACAAGAAGACATGAGAGAAGAAATGAGGAAAATGCAAATGGAAATGACAGATATTAAAAATGAGGAAAATGAAATGAAAAACACAGTGGAAGGCCTCCATAGCAGAATAATAGCTACTGAAGAAAGAATTAGTGATCTCGAAGACGAAGTTCCAAAGATTCTCTACACAACACCAGAAGATGGAAAAAAAGACTTACAATTACAGGACAGACAACAAGAGATAATAGGGATGAAGCCAGAAGAAATAACATACAGATCATTGGGGTCCGAGAAGCGCAAGAAGAAAACACTGATGAAGAAGAAACTGTCAAAGACATAATTGCTGAGAAGTTCCCGGAACTAAACAACGCTTGCCTCAAGATCCAGGAGGCCCGTAGGATACCAGCTAAAAGAAACCCCAACAAGAATACTCCAAGACACATCTTAATTAGAATGGCAAAAACTATAGATAGAGATAGAATACTGAAAGCAGCAAGACCAAAGAAGGAAATCACATACAAAGGAACATCCCTAAGATTTACAGCAGACTTCTCTGATGAAACACTCTGAGATGAAAACAATGGTGGGATATTGTGAAAAGGCTCAATGAACTGCAGACCTCACCAAGAATTCTTTACCCAGCCAGAATCACATTCAGATATGAAGGAAAGATACACAACTTCATGGATAAGCAACAACTCAGGAACTTCATGGACTCAAAACCAACTTTAAAAAGGACTGAAGGGTCTACTGTATATGACCAAACCCAAAAAGCACAACAAGCACAAACAGAAAGATGGCACAAAATCCGATGACAATAATCTCTCTCAATGTCAATGGTCTAAATGCACCAATTAAGAGACACAGAGTGACAAAATGGATTAAATTATTGAAGCCAACATTCTGTCTACAAGAAACACATCTGAATAATCAGAACAAACAAAGACTCAAAGTCAAAGGTTGGAATACCATTCTCCATGCAAACAACTCCTCCATAAAAGGCTGGTGTGGCCATACTAGTATCAGATAATATAGACTTCAGGCTGAAAAAGGTTAGAAGGGACAATGAAGGCCATTTCTTATTAATTAAGGGGTATGTATACCAGGAAGAAATTGCACTACTAGACATATATGCACCCAACGAGGGGCCAGCAAAATACATACAACAACTGCTAAGATACCTCAAAGAAGACATTAACATTAACACAATAATAGCTGGAGACTTCAACACTGCTCTATCAACTATGCATAGATCAACAAGACTGAAACTCACCAAGGAAATATTGGCCCTGAAGGGAAGAAATGGAAGAAAGAGAGCTAGTGGATATATATACAGGACTTTTCATGCCAAAAAAAAACTCAATACACATTTTTCTCTAGTGCACATGGAACATTCTCCAAGATAGACCACATGCTGAGCCACAAAGCATACCTCAATAAAATAAAAAGATAGAAATTGTGTCAACTATCTTTTCAGACCATGATGCACTGAAAATGGAAGCTAACTGTACACAGAAACAGGGAGTTAAACCAAACACCTGGAAACTGAACAGCTCAATCCTGAACAACCAACGGGTCATAGAAGAAATCAAATAGGAAATCCAAAGATTTCTGGTAACAAATGATAATGAAGACATCCATTATAAGAACTTGTGGGACACGGCAAAAGCCATGTTAAGAAGGAAGTTTATAGCTCTGCAAGCATTCATCAGGATAGAAGAAAGGGCCCACATAAATAACCTGACTACACAGCTGAAGACATTAGAAAAAGACAAACAAAAGGAGCCCAACCCAGGAAGAAAAAAAGGAAATAATAAAACTTAGGGAAATCAATGAGTTGGAAACAAAAAAAAAAAAATCCAAAAGATTAATGAAACCAAGAGCTGGTTCTTTGAAAAAATAAGATTGACAAATCATTGGTAAGACTTGTAAGGACAGGGAAAGAGAGAACCCAAATAAACAGAATCAGAAATAAAAATGGTGACATCACAACAAAAACCACAGAGATCCAAAAGATCATCAGAGATTACATTGAGAGCCTGTATGCCGTGAAACATGAGAATCTAGAAGAAATGGATCAATTCCTGAAGTCCTATAACCTCACATGGTTGAAACAAGAAGACCTACAATACCTAAATAAGCCTATCACCATCGAGGATATTGAAACAGTAATTAAAAAGTCTGCCCAAACACAAAAGCCCAAGTCCAGACGGATTCAATAGTGAACTCTACCAAACCGTTAAGGAGGGCCTACTGCTAGTCTTTTTTCAAGCTCTTTCAGGAAATAGAAGAAACAGAAACACTCCCAAACAGCTTCTATGAGGCAAATATCACCCTGGTACCCAAAGCAGGGAGAGACAGCACAAAAGAAAGAAAACTGCAGACCAACATCCGTGATGAACACAGATGCTAATATCTTCAGCAAAATACTAGCAAACAGAATCCAAAGACTCATCAAGAAGATTATACATCATGACCAAGTAGGATTCATCCCAGGAATGCAAGGATGGTTTAACATTAGCAAATCAATCAACATAATACATAATATCAATAAGAGAAAAAATAAAAACCGTATGATCCTATCAATAGACCCAGAGAAAGCATTTGACAAGATCCAGCACCCATTCATGATTAAAACCCTCCAGAAAATGGGAATTGAAGGGATTTTCCTCAAGATAGTTGCAGCCATCTACCAAAAGCCCACAGCAAGCATCGTTCTCAATGGGGAAAAATTGAAAGCCTTCCCCCTGAGATCAGGGACAAGACAAGGTTGCCCACTCTCACCTCTTTTATTCAATATAGTACTGGAAGTACTTGCCATAGCAATCAGAGAAGAAAAGGACATCAAGGGCATCCAGATAGGCAAGGAAGAAATCAAGCTATCTTTATTTGCAGATAACATGATTTTATACCTAGAGAACCCTAACCTCTCTACCAAAAAAAATCCTAGAAACAATAGACACAAATAGTAGAGTGGCAGGATACAAAATCAACACCCAAAAGTCGGTGGCTTTCCTATATACAAATAACGAAATAGAAGAAAGGGATATTAAGGAAATGATTCCATTTACAATTGTGCCACAGAAAATCTAATACCTAGGAATCAACTTAACCAAGTGTGTAAAGGACCTGTACAAAGAAAACTACAAGACACTGCTCCAAGAGATAAAAGAGGACACAAGGAAATGGAAACATATTCCCTGCTCATGGATGGGGAGAATCAACATTGTCAAAATGGTAATACTCCCTAGAGCTCTGTACAGATTCAATGCAGTCCCTGTAAGGATACCCATGACATTCTTCAAAGAAATTGACCAAACTCTCCTGAAATTTGTATGGAACAATAAACCCCCTAAGAATAGCTAAAGCAATCCTCGGGAAAAAGAAGATGGGAGGCATCACCTTTCCCAACTTCAAACTGTACTACAAGGCAGTAGTAATTAAAACAGCGTGGTATTGGAATAACAACAGAACTGTGGACCTATGGAATAGAATTGAGTATCCTGACACCCAACCTCAAACACATGATCACTTAATATTTGATAAAGGTGCAAAGAGTCCCAAAATGGAGTAAGGAAAACCTCTTCAACAAGTGGTGTTGGAAAAACTGGGCAGCGACATGTAAAAAAAATGAATTTGGACCTGTGTCTAACACCATGCACAAAAAATCAGTTCAAGGGGTCGGAGCGATAGCCCAGCAGGTAGGGCGTTTGCCTTGCATGCCCCGGCATCCCATATGGTCCCCTGAGCAACGCCAGGGGTAATTCCTGAGTGCAGATCCAGGAGTAACCTCTGAGCATCGCCAGGTGTGACCCAAAAAGCAAAAAAAAAAAAAGTTCAAAATGTATTAAAGATCTCAATATCAGACTTTAATCCATAAAGTACATTGAAGAAAATATAGGAAAACCCTCCACGACTTTGAAGCTAAAGGCATCTTCAAAGGTAAGACATCACTAACAAAGCAACTAGAAGAAAAGATAAACATATGGGACTACATGAAACTCAAAAGCTTCTGCACCTCAAAAGAAACAGTGACTAAGATACAAAGGCAGTCCACAGACTGGGAAAGAATATTCACCCAATACCCATCTGATAAGGGGCTAATATTCTTGTAAAACAAGAAGAAAACAAACAACCCCATCAAAAAAATGGGGAGAAGAAATGAACAGAAACTTCAACAAGGAAGCAATTCGAATGGCCAAAAAACATGAAAAAATACTCATCATCACTAATCATCAGAGGGATGCAAATCAAAACAATAATGAGATATCATTTTACACCACAGAGACTGGCACATATTCAAAAGCGCCAAGAACAACAAGTGCTGGTATGGATGTGGGGAAAAGGGGACACTCATCCATTGTTGGTGGGAATGCCGCTGGAACAGCCTTTCTGGAAAACAATATGCACATTCCTCCAAAGACTAGAAATTGAACTCCCATTTGACCCAGCTATACCACTCCTGGGAATATACTCTGGGAAGCCAAAAATAAGCAGTATTTTTTGGAACAAGAAGAACCTTCTTGTTGGTACTAATACCAACCTAGAACTGAGCATAAATACAGGCAAAAAAGATACACATGACACCCCTTTAATGTATGTTCTGTAATCCATAGTCTGGAAGGGAGGGAAAAGTGAAAGAGAGAAAAAGGGAAAGAAATAAAGAACCTGCCATGGAGGTGGGCTGGGGAGGGGGAGTGAACCGGGGACATTGGTGGTGGGTGATGGGCACTGGTGGAGGGATGGGTGCTGGAACACTGTTTGACCAAAACCCGAATATGAACTTTTTAATTGTATATCTTTGTAATTGTATATCTCACATGGTATAATAAAATACTTAAAAAAAGAAAAAGTACCTGCTATAGAGGCAGGCTGGGAGTGGGTGGATGGAATGTGGTGGGGATGGGGCCCTGATGGAGGGATGGGTGCTGGAACATTGTACAAATGAGAGCCAATTATGAACATCTTTGTAATTGTATATTTCACGGTGATAAATTTTAAAAAATTTCTTTTTTGCTTTAAAAAAAAGGAAAAGAAAAGATGAATTCATGAAATTTACCTGCAAATGGAAGGACATGGAGACTATCATGCTGAGTGAAATTAGTCAGAGGGAAAAGGACATACAGAATGACTGCATTCACTAATGGAATAAAATATATACCAGTGTTCTACTAATTGTGGGAAATGTTAATGTCAGACTAGAACTCACCATTGAATATACACAAAGATATTTACATGATAAACTCTAAATGTCTATAGGGCAATCCACAATGAGTAAGAGAAGAGAGATAGAGAAAAACAGAGACAGAAACAGCGACAGAGAGAGAGAGAGAGAGAGAGGAAAAGAAAAAGTGCCTGCTATAGAGACAGGCTGAGGGTGGATGGGAGAGAATGTGGGGACATTGGTGGTGGGAATGGGCCACTGGTGGAGGGATGGGTTCTGGAACACTGTACGACTGAGACCCAATTATGAGCATCTTTGTAAGATCACGGTTATATAATTAAAAAAAAGAAAATGTTTTCTTTTCATTTATGAAAATGTTCTTATCATAACCAGATAAAATGTTATGATTGTAGACACAACAAGGAGAACTGGTACCCAGCTCTCCCTAGTTCAGATGACCATGAGGCTCCCAGGAGGAATGATGGGTTTTGGGAGTGGGCCCATCACCCCTGGTGGGCCCCAGAAGCAGCTGGATGAGACTCACCCACCACAATAACCGCCATTTTCACTGTCCAGATGCTGCAGCACATCAAAGCCACCAAGGAGAGCGCTGATCTCAAGACCAGATTAACAGAGTAGCTGAGTTCGAGTCCAGGCAGGTGGCTCCCAGAAGCGGAAGTCACCGGGCATTCGTCAGATTGATCTGAGGCCATCCCTTCCCCTCTCTGTCTTGACCCAAGGCCCAGTGGTCCCACCCAGGAACTGCCCCAGTGACTGGCCACAGCATGCAGAGCTTCAGACACAGTGGGGAGAGCTGGCACCCAGCTCTCCCCTAGCTCAGCTGACTATGAGGCTCCCCAAGTCGTGTGGCCGTATGGCCACACGGTCCATCAAACTAGTGGAACCAATCATGTCCTAGAATATACTACATTCCACGATATGTAGGGAAAGGGAGGTGGGAGGGAGAGATAGAGAGAAAGAGAAAAAGGAGATACAGAACCTGCCATGGAGATAGACTGGGGGAGGGGGGATGGAGGTGGGGACATTGGTGATGGGAGAGGGGCACGGGTGGGAGGGATGGGTGTTGGAACACTGTAGATACAAAACTCAAACATAAGCATCTTGTAATTGTATATCTAAGGGTAGTGTAATAAAACAATAAAAAGTTATGATTGTGGTTAAATTGGACATATTAGAAGAAATTGCCTTCGTTTTAAAATCAAACCAAAACAAGGCAGGGTCCTTCAAAAGTTTGTCGAAGGTGTGGAAAGGGAAAGCATTGGACCAATGAATGTTACTCAAGAAGGGATAAAGATGGTAATAACCAACCTGAAAAGCAGTCGGGAAACGTGGTGAGAGGGACCCAGCTCAGGGCCCCGCCAACAATATGGGAAATCAGGCTTAGTTCTGTATACCCCCGGTGTGCTAAAAGATAATCAAAACTTAAATTCTACTCCTGCCATGATTATTATTGACAAGCCTGAAAGCCTTGCTGAAAGGTTGTCCTATACTGACCTCATGTGGGCTACTGTAGGAAGTGCTGCCACTGATATTCCCAGCATTCAGAATTTGTATGTTTCCTAACATTTACAAAATTTCTACCAACGTTTATAGTCCATTTCCCAAAGATACAGTTGATTGAGAGAAGAAGCATGACATGCAGGGGCATAAATATTCAGATTGGATTAATTGATAATGATTTTTTAAAATTTTTTTTTAATTTTTTTTAATTGTTTATTATACCACTGTGAGACATACAATAACAAAGGTGTTCACAATTGGTTCTTGGTAATACAGTGTTCCAGCACCCATCCCTCCACCAGTGCCCCATTTCCACCACCAATGTACCCCACCCTCTCCCACGCACTCCCAGGCTGCCTCAACAGCAGGTAGCCCTGTTTCCTCTCTTTCTCTCTCTGTCTCTCTCTCTGTCTCTGCATCTCTCTCCCTCTTGTTTTACACATTGTGGCTAGCCCTGCAGATATTTAGAGTTTAAAACTTAAGTCTCTTTGTGTATATTCAATGGTGAGTTTTAATCTGCCATTACCATTTCACACATTTAGTAAAACACTGGTATCTATTTATATCCTATTAATGAATGCAGTCATTCTATATCTGTCCTTTTCCTTCTGACTAATTTCACTCAGCATGATAGTCTCCATGTCCATCCATTTGCAGCTAAATTTCATAATTTCATCTTTTCTGACAGCTGAATAGTATTCCATAGTGTAGATGAACTACAGTTTCTTTAGCCAGTCCCTCTGTTCTCGGGCATTTAGGTTGTTTCCAGATTCTAGCTATAGTGAATAGCGCAGAGATGAATAAAGAAGTACAGATAGTGTTTCTGCTATGTGTTTTTCGATCTATCGGGTATATTCCCAGGAATGCTATTGCTGGATCAAATGGGAGCTCAATGTCTAGTTTTCGGAGGAATGCCCAAATTGTTTTCCAAAAGGGCTGGACCAGTCAGCACTCCCACCAACAGTGGATGAGAATCCCTTTTTCCCCACATCCACGCCAGCACCGGTTTTAAAGATACCCATGATGTTCTTCAAAGAAATTGAACAAATACTCCTGAAATTTGTATGGAATAATAAAACCCCACGAATAGCTAAAGCAATCCTTGGGAAAAAGAAGATTGGAGGTATCACGTTCCCCAACCTCAAGCTCTACTACAGAGCAGTTGTAATTAAGACAGTGTGGTATTGGTATAGAGACAGACCCGTAGATCTATAGAATAGAACTGAGTATCCTGAAACACACTCTCAAATATACAACCACTTAATCTTCGATAAAGGAGCAAAAAATATTAAGTGGAGCAAAGAAAGCCTCTTCAACAAATGGTGCTGGGAAAACTGGGCAGCTACATGTAAAAAAATGAACTTAGACCTCCTTCTAACGCCATGCACAAAAGTCAGATCAAAATGGATTATAGATCTCAACATCAGACATGAATCTATAAGGTACATCGAAGAAAACATAGGAGAAACGTTCTACGACATCGAGACGAAAAGTATCTTTAAAGACGACACACCACTGACCAAGCAAATGGAAGCAAAGATAAACAAATGGGATTATATAAAATTGAAAAGCTTCTGCATCTCAAAAGAAACAGTGACCAAGATACAAAGACAATCCACAGAGTGTGAAAGGATATTCACCCAATACCCATCTGACAAGGGGTTAATATCCAGGATATATCAGGCACTGGTAACCCTTCACAAGAAAAAAATAGCCAACCCATTCAAAAAATGGGGAGAAGAAATGAACAGAAGCTTCCAAAAAGAAGAAATTCGAATGGCCAAAAGGCATATGAAAAAGTGCTCTTCATCTTTAATCATAAGGGAGATGCAAATCAAAACAACAATGAGGTACCATCTCACACCACAGAGACTGGCACACATCTAATTGATAATGATTTTGATGATGAAATTATGCTAATGGTTATAGGTGGGAATTATAATTTTTAAGGGAGAGCATATTGCTCAGCTTTTGCTACTTCTTCAAATTCCGAGAGTTGCAACAGACTATGAAAGACAGGGAAACTTTGGTAGCACAAATGCTGAAGTTTTGGGAGCCGGAGCGATAGCACAACGGGTAGGACATTTGTCTGGCATGCAGCCGACTCAGGTTCCATCCCCAGCATCCCATATGGCCCCCTGAGTGTCGTCAGGAGTAATTCCTGAGCGCAGAGCCAGGAGTAACCTCTGGGCATGGCCGGGTGTGACCCAAAAAAGAAAAAAAAACTCAGGTTTTCTGGGAACAGTTAATAACTGATGTTAAACCTACTATGGTTGTAACCTTTGAGGATGGCGCAAAATAGGTGTGCTTGATTCAGGAGCTGATGTTACTGATATTGGTCTACATGGAAGAAATGCTGTGTTGGTACCAGTTCTTCTAACCCAGGTGTAATTACAGATGTTCAACGAAGTTTAAAACCCTTATATTGCACTGACCCAGATGGGAACTCTGCGGTAATTCAGCCATATATCACCCTAATTAAGGTAATCTTATGTATTAGAGACCTGTTGGAAAAATTAGGTATGAAATTTTCAAAGGACCACAAGCAGAAACCGCCTTTTTAAAAATATGGGCTACTACTCATAAACCAGCTTTACCCACTAAATGGAAACTTAAAGTAAAATCGGTTTGGGTTGAGCCGTGGCCCTTGAATGAAGAAAAGCTTGGAACTTTGCAAAGACTGGTTAAAAACAGTTTGGCTTGGGCCATATTGTTCCAAGCTCCAGTCCCTGGAATTCTCCAATGTTTCTCAATTCTCTATTAAAAAAAGTCAGGAAAATGGAGACTGTTAATTGATCTTAGGAAGATCAGTGAACTACAGGTTATAGAAAAATGGTTAGCAAAGCTCAAATAGATATAAGTAACCAAATGGAGCCATTAACTTTATTTATACTTCATACCTCTCTGTCCCCAACTGGTGTTTTAACAGAAGGCCAAATATTGTGGAATTTTCTGCTTAACAAGGCTAAAAATCTCTGCTTACTTATCCTTCTATGATTTCTCAAATTATTTTGAATGGCAGAAAAAGAGCAATGTAGCTAACTGGAAAGAAGCCAAAAGAGATCATTGTTCCTCTAAAAAAATGAGCATTCATAACCGCTTTCCAAAAATTAAGAGGGTCCAGCTCCTTCAACTGATTGGGTATGGCCCAACATTATAAGTTCTAAACCTATTGCAAGTGCAGTTATATTTTTTACAAACACCAGCAAGGACAGTAAAGCTGCTTGCACTTATTTAAAAACTGACAGTCTTACAAACTCCTTACCACTCTGTTCAAAGGAATGAGTTGTTGGCTATAATTTCTCTTTTACAATTTTATTGTGACCCTAGTAATATTGTAACTGATTCTCAATATGCTGCCTGGACTGTTAATTATATACCTACAGTGGCTTTGCCTTTAGGTAACCCAGACTTGTTTAATTGTTTAAACCTTGACAAGAAATCTTAAGAGCCTGTCAATATCCTGTTTACGTAGTTCATATAAGGGCTCATACAAGGCTCCCAGGACTGTTAACCAAAGGAAATGACAGGGCTAATAGACTTGTACCCTTAGTAACTTTGGCAAAAAATTTCTCATGGTCTCCATCAACAAAATGCTCACACTTTAAAGAAAAAAATTGCTATTACATGGAAACAGGCAAGAGTTTTATTAAACAATGTTCTACCTGCCAGGTAACTACTCCTCATATGCCTTTGGCAGTTAATCCTAGAGGACTTGCTCCTAATGAAGTCTGGCAAATGAATGTCACCACTGTCCCATCATTTTTAAAAAATATCTATTATACCTTCATTAGATATAGAACTACAAGATGTTCATGTTTGAGTTTTGGTTCTACAGTGTTCCAATACCCATCCGTCCACCCGTGACCATTTCCCATCACCAATGTCCCCACTTCCCTCCTCCTTCCCCCAGCCTGCCTACATGGCAGGTTCTTTATCTCCTCCTCTCTCTTTCTCTCTCTCTCTCTCTCCTTCTCACTTCCCTTTCTTACACATTGTTAATTGTAATATATTCTAGAACATGATTGGTTGCTCTAGTTTGATGTACTGTGCGCCCACAAGTGGCCGTTCAACTCGGGAGAGAGCAGGATGGCATCTTTCCCCTGTGTGTACAAGTCTCTGCATGATGGACAATCACCATGAGGCAGTTGGTGGGCGGGGCTACCAGGCCTCTGGGATGGGTCAGAGAGGGGAATGGGGACCCCAGCTCCATCTCCATGAATGCCTGGTGACTTCTGCCTCTGAGAGGTGCCTTCCTGGGCTTGAACTCAGCTGCTCTGCTAAGCTGGTCTTGAGATAAGCATCTCTCTTGTGTCCCATCATTTGGGAAGCAAAAATAAGTCCATCAAACCATAGACACTTACTCCCATTTCAGGTGGGCCATAGCCTCTAATTCAGAAAGAGCTACTGCTGTTACTACTCATTTATTGAGGTTTTTTTTCAGTTATGGGCATTCCAAAAACTATAAAAACATATAATGCCACTGCCTATTCCTCAGCTAAAATGCAGTCCTTTTACTCTGCTTATTCTATTACCATATTACAGGACTTCCCTATAATGGTACTAGTCAGGCTATCCTGGAAAGAGCTAATAGAACACTGAAAGAGATGCTTAAAAACAAAAAGGGAAAGTATATGCAGATTCCCCAATACAGCAAATATCCAGAGCACTGTTTACTTTAAATTTTCTAAATCATTTGGATGATGAAACCCCAGATGAAAAACATTGGAAAACCTCAGAATTACCAGAAGCAGAATTGGAAATAAGACAGAATACTGAGAAAAAAATATGTGGTAAAACAAAAAAAATTCTCTATAAGGACCTGGTCTCTGGTGATTGGCTACCAGTTTGGGTGGAAAGATGGAGGCTTTGCTTTGCTTTTATTTCTACAGATAGGGAACACTTTTGGTGTCCTTCAAAAAGACTCAAACTTCTCCACAAACCACAAGAGAAGACAGTTAAGCGACTGCCACAGGAAATGAAGCAGCTTCCAATCAGCTCATCAAGCCCCAGTCAGACTCTATCTGCCAAGCGCAAATGTCTGATAACAACACAGCATGCCATGATCCAGACTTGAGGAAACATCAAGGCGCTGACCAGCAAAGCGGAGGAGATACTGAAAAACACCAACACAAGACAAACACCCGAGACTCTCCTTTTAGCCATTCTTTCTCTCCTTACGCTGCGGTTAAATGCTGACCCTAAACCTATTGGGTTTACGTTCCAAATCCTCCTTTACTGTGAGGTGTATCCTGGCAGAACGAGGTCATTCTGTGTATAATCATGAAATCTTCAGGCTACCTGGCCCACATGACAATCGTGAGTCTCTCAAACCTGAGGAAGAAGGTACTGTTTTTCCTGAATATTAAACTGGTATTGAAGGTATGGCAATTTGCATAGGAGCTAGAGCACACTGTCACCAACTGAACGACCAGGCATCAGGTATGACTGACCTCTTACAATTTTAATTCAGAACCTCGAAAGCCACTCTTGTTGATGCTTTCTGATACATAGTGTTGCTGATCATGTAACTACTCCTAAATTACCTCCTTGCAAAATGGAAGCCATGAAAGATATAAAACATTGGGTCAATTGGAGGAGTTGTAGAGCTGCCTCTGCTAATATTTATATCCGTGGTCCTAATAAAACAATTAATTGACTGGAGTCCCAAGAGTTTTACCACACAAAATGACATCAGGGTATTAAGCACAGCATATTATGGCATTTTAAAGGAAGTTGATATATGAAGGCAGTATCCCATGATATTATAACCTGGGAAAACGATGGCTCTGCTTCACCAGCCCCATTTCAATCAGGATTCCCAAGACAGATACACCTGTAGAAAATTAGTTCTGCCTTTTATGGACGCATTGTCTGGGAAGGAGTCGCAATAAAAACAGTACTACCGAGGTGATGTTGTATTTTAACAAAAACCTCACTCACTTAATTAAAGCGTGTGTTCACCGTTCCTTTTGTACCACTAAAAGGCAATATAACCTGGAATGCATTTGAAGGTATTATTTCCTGGACGAAATGTACCAAACCTCCCTGCATTGACCCCTTTGTGAGACTACCAGAGGGAGAAAGTTTATATTTTCTCAGAGCTCAAGTAGAATTTTGGATGCCTGTGACGTTTCCCTGGCCTTGGGAAGAGAATCTGACTGTTGACGAGCGCTTCACAAGCTGATCACGCACCTCTCTCGTCACACGGAAAGATTCACTGGCTAGCTCATCACTGCCATCTTGCGCATCATTGCTGTTACTGCCACTGCGGCTGCTGCAGGAGCAGCCCTGAAGCAGAGGACTGATTGTTGAGTTCATCCAAAACTGGCATGAGAACTCTGTAAAGCTTTGGACTGCTCTGGCAAATTGACTCTGAAATGCAGGCCAAACTGGCCGATGTAACACAAACTGTGTAACCTTGCTTGGAGATCAATTAGCTAGCTTATGTTGGCAAATGTCTTTAAAATGTGACTGGAATAGTTTCTCTTTCTGTATTACCACTGCTTTCTATAATGAAACTGAGTTTCCTCGGGTAAAGGTTAGAAAACATTTACTGACTCAAAAAATGTTACTGCTAAGATTCTAGATTTGCAGAGTAAGATTCATGGCACCTTTACAGATCATCTCCCAGACCTGAGAACATCTGAAATCTGGCAAGGCATATCCCAAGGCCTTGCATTCCCTAACCCTGTTACTAGCATTAAGGGGTTGATGGGAGGATCTGTAGTCGTGAGGAATGTTACTGTTGTGCTGGCTATACTTATGTTGTTTTTACTGGAAGTTTAAGCAACACAAGCAAAGTGTCAAAACAAGACAAGCAGTTCAGTTTGTGATGGCTAACCGGTGCTCGAAACAAAAACGGGAGGTGTTAGTATAAAACCAGAATGGATGACTTTAAGAAGGAGGCCCTTGCAAGTCAGAGACATTCCCGGGACCCTACTCCTCCCTGAGTAGGCAGGCTGATACCTGAGTCTGACGCTCTGGAAAAATACAGGCATGCGTCTCCTTTGCTAGTTTCCCATTATCACTAGTCATACATTATCTATAGCACACAATCTTAAGCTCTCCTCTGCCTACGTACCATTGTCTCATTTTCTACACTGAATGTTATGCATTCATCTGATTCCTTATGCTTGTGTTCAGGAATGTATGGGTGATGGGCTATGTGGAAAATCCATGTCTGGTGGTCTGCACCCCTGGCTCTTTTGTTCTCTGTAAGTGATGGAAGTCTGTAACTCTATGTCAATAAAAGGAGGGCATGTTCTGCTGTTCAATGTCATTCGCCAGCCAGAGCAGTGGTCTTCTGCGCTACTTCCATTCTACTTTGGAATTCTTATCTCTGCGCCCTCAGAGAGTTGAATTTGAACGCAGCATAGCCTGGCTGTCCAACTTTCCCTGACTGACAAACGCCACACTTCAGCATAGAGTCTATCTCCGGAAGGGGTCCCAAAGACGCCCCTTGAATGGAGGCACAGGGTAGAGTTTCTCTCCAAAAGTTGCAGCTCAGGAATTTGAATTTGGGTGCAGCATAGCCTGGCTGTCCAAATTTCCATGGCTGAGAAATGCCATCCTTCATCATAGGGGATGTGTCCCCAGGGAGTCGGAAGATGGCCTCGTAAAGTGAGGCACAGGGCAGAGTTTCCTCCTAAAGTTACAGCTCAGGAAGCTGAACTTGGGAGCAGCATGGCCTGTCTGTCCAAGTTTCCATGACTAAGAAAAGCCACCCCTCAGCTTAAGGTGTCACCAGGGGGCTCCCGGAAGACGCCTCCAAAAGTGAGGCACAAGACAGACTTTCGCTCCCAAAGTGCAACTCAGAGTTGAATCTGGGTGCAGCAGAGCCTCGGTGTCCAACACTCATGGCTGAGAAATGCCACTGTTCAGCACAGGGGTTGTACTCTGGGGTTGTCCACGAAGATGCCCCTAAAGGGAGGAGCAGGTCAGAGTTTCCTCCCTAAAGTTGCAGCTAAGGAAGTTGAATTTGGTTGTAGCATAGACTGGCTGTCCAACTTTCCGTTACTGAGAAATGCCATCCTTCAGCATAGGGGAGTGTCCCAGAGGAGGAAAACAAAGAGCCTCCAAAAATGAACCTGAAGCCAGGCGCAGGGCAGACTTTCCCGAAAGTTGCAACTCAGGAAGTTGAATTTGGGGCAGCATAGCCTGACTAACTTTCCATGGCTGTATTATGCCACCCTTCAGCATAGGGGGTGTCCTCTGTGGAGGTCCCAGAAGATGTCCCCAAAATAATGCGGAGTGCAGTTTGCCCCCCAAAGTTGTAACTCAGGGAGTTGAATTGGGTGCAGCATAGCCTGGTTGTCCAATTTTTCATGAATGAGAAACACCACCCTTCAGTGTAGGGGGTGGGTGTGTGGTGGGGGTCATGGATATTGCCCCCGAAGCGAGGTGCAAGGCACAGTTCCCACCCCCCCCAAAATTTTAGCTCAGGAAGTTGAATTTGGAGCCAGCATAGCCTGGATGTTCAACTTTTCATGGCTGAGCAAAGCAATCCATCAGTGTTGGGGGGTCTCTCCAAGGGGGAACCAGATGTAGCCCAAAAAACTGAAAGAAGTGAGGGACAGGGAAGTTCCCCCTCTCCCAAGTGTTGCAGTTCAGGAAGTTGAATCTGGGTTCAGCATAGCCTAGCTGTCCAACTTTCCAGGACTGACTGTAAAATGCCACCCTTCATCTTAGGGGGTACCTCGGGGGCTGGGGATGTTCTGGAAGAGGGACCCTGAGGCAAGGAGCAGGGCAAAGTTTCCCCCACAAAGTTGCAGCTCAGGGAGTTGAATTAGGTCTCAGCATAGCCTGGGTTGTCCAGCTTTCCATGGCTGAGAAATATTAGCCTTTAGCATTGGGTGGTGGCCCCTGGGGAACCGGAGGCAACGCCAAAAACTAAACACGAAGTGAGGCACAGGGTAGTTTCCCCAGAAAAGTTACAGGTCAGGAAACTGAATTTGGGTGAAGCATAGCCTGGCTGTCCAATTTTCCATGGCTGAGAAATGCCAGTCTTCACCAAATGAATAGAGGGCGGCTCCCTAGGGGTCCAGAAGATGCCCTGCGAAGCGAGGCACAGGGCAGTTTTCCCGCTAGTGTTGAAGCTCAGGAAATCGAATTTGCTACTGCACAGCCTGTCTGTCCATCTTTCCATGACTGAGAAATGCCGCTATTCATTGTAAGAAGTGAAGCCCAGGGGTGTCCCCGAAAACACACCCTGAGGCGAGACTAAGAGCAGTTTCCCTCCAAAGTAGAAGCTCAGGGAGTTGAATTTGGGTGCAATTTAGCCTGAATGTCCAACTTTCCATGACAGAAATGCCACCCTTCAGAACAGGGGGATGTCTCCTAGGGGTAACTGGAAGTAGCCACAGTAACAAGGCAAAGCAAGGCACAGGGCAGACTCTCCCACCCCCCAATTGTAATTCCCCCTTGGAATTTGAATTTTGGTGCAACGTAGCCTGGCTGTCCAACTTTAGGAGGCTGAGAAATGCCACCCTTCAGCGTAGATGCCCCCTGGGGATCCTGGATGACGCACCCTGAAGGGAGAAGGGCAGAGTATCTCCTCAAAGTTTCAGCTCAGGGATTTGAATTTGGGTGCAGCATAGTCTTGTTTTCCAATTGACAAGGTTGAGAAATGCCACCCCTCAGGTCATAAGCTGGTATCCCCCAAGGAGGTCCTGGAAGACACCCTGGAATCAAGACACAGGGCAGAGTCCCCCCCCCCCCCAAGTCGCGGCTAAGGGAATTGAATTTTGGTGCAGCATAGCCTGGTGTACGTTCCATGGTTGAGATACGCCACCCTTCAGTTTAAGGGGTGTCCACGGAGGGGGATCCCAGAAGATGCCCACAATGCCTGGCGCAGGATAGGGTTCCCACCCAAAGTTGCAACTCAAGAATTTGAATTTGGGTGCAGCTTAGCCTGGTTGTCCACATTTCCATGGCTGAGAAATACTAGTCTTTAGTGTTAGGTGCTAAAGACTGGCCAACAGGGGGAACAACAGGGGGGAACAGGATGCAGCCCCCAAAACAGAATGTGAAGTGAGGGACAGGAAAGTTTCCTACAAAAAGCTTCAGCTTAGAAAACTGAAGTTGGGTGCAGCATAGCCTGACTATCCAACTTTCCAGGGCTGAGTGGTGTAGGGGTGTGGGGATCAATAGGGGTGTGGGGGGGATCTTGGAAGATGTCCCCGGAAGAGAGGCGCAGGGCAGTTTCCCCCCCATGTGCTGAAGCCGAGGAAGTTGAATCTGTGTGTTGCACAGCCTATTTGTCCAACTTTCCATGGCTGATAATTGCCACCTTCAGCATTGTGTGTGTGTGTGTGTGTGTGTCTGTGTGTGTGTGTTGGAGCATCCTGGAAGAAGTCCCCTGATGTGAAGCACAGGGCAGGCCCCCCCCATTGCAGCTCATGGACGTTAATTTGGGTGCAGCATAGCCTGGCTGTCCATCTTTCCATGGCTGGAAATGTCACCCTTTCAGCTTAGGGAGAATCTCACTGCGGAGAAGAACCCCAGATGATGACCCCCAAATCGAGGCCCAGGGCAGTTTCCCCACCAAAGTTGCAGCTCAGGGGAGTTGAATGTGGGTGCAGTATATCCCTGGTGTCCAACTTTCATAACTGAGAAATGCCACCTTTCAGCTTAGTGGTGTCCCCTGGTGGGGTTCTGGGAAATGACCTCTGAAGCGAACCTCAGACAGTTTCCCCCACCCCCTCCATGTTGCAGCACAGGAAGTTGTATTTGGGGATAGGATAGCTTGGCTGTCATATTTTCCATAGTTGAGAAATTCCACCTTTCACAGTAGGGTGTCCCGGAAATTCCTCAAATCGGAGCACAGGGAAGTGAATTTGTGTGGAGCCTGGAGGCTGGCTGTCCAATTTTCCATGGGTGGCTCAGAAATGCCACCCTAACCCCAACCCCCAACCCTAAACGCTAACCACAACTGCACCCCATCCCTTACCTATAACTCTAATCCTAACCCCACCCCTAAAACCCAACCTTAAATCCCTAACCTTAACCCTAACCCCAAAGCAAACTACATAAGACTACCTTAATCCTACACCCTGACTCTAAACACTGACCCTGGCACTAAATAGACCCTTGTCCCTGATCCTAAATCGTAGACCTGGACTATAAACCCTAACCTTATACCCTAGATCCTGACCCTATCACTGGTCCTACACCATGACCTTAAACGCTGACCATAAACCTTAGACACAATTGTTCCTGATACTAACCCCCAAACCCTACCCTGAACAATGACCCTGACCTTAAACCATAGATGCGAACCTGGATCCTGACCCTATAACCTACACAATCACACTGACCAATGAACAAGACCCTAAACCCTAGTCCCTGACACTGATTTTAAACTCTAGATTGAGACTCTAAATCCTACCCCTGCCATTAAACCCTAGATCATGACCCTGATCGAAAAGCCTAGACCCTGACCTAAACCCTAGTCAGAGCACACTCACCCTAAACTATAGACTGATCTGAAACCATGACTCTAAATCATGTTCCTGCCCCTAATATCTAAACCCAAACCATGACCATAAGCCATGAGATTCTGAACCCTGAAACTAAATCATGACGCTAAACATGAAACTTGACCTAAAAACTAGATTGACCCTAAAACTGCAAAGCTAACCCTAAACACATATGAAGAGCCTTAACCTGACACCATAAACCCTGATTCCAAACCCTAGACCCTAAACCCTAGACCCTGACTCTGATGCTGACCCCAACTGTAAACCTGACCCTAAGCCCAACCCCGACCCAAAGCACCCCAACCTTAACCCTAACGTAGGTCCCCACACACCCAAGTCCCAATCCACCTGAGAGAACACTACACACTGAATCCACACTTGACTGAGTCCACAGTTGCCTGAGCCCCAATAACCAAAGTCCACAGTAACCTGAGTCACCAATCCCACCTTAGTCCCTACTCACTTATTCTTCCATCCTAACTCAAGATGGGTGCATTTTGTTTTTGCTTTTTTGGGTCACACCCAGCAATACTCAGAGGTTACTCCTGGCTCTGTACTCAAGAATTATTCCTGGCGGTGCTCAGGGGGACCATATGGGATGCTCGGGATCGAACCAGGGTCAGCCACATGCAAGGCAAATGCCCTACCGGCTGTGCTATCTCTCTGGCCCCAGAGATGAGTGCACTCCTGAAACCACATTTCCTCAGTTCACAAAGGTGTGTATCTGTATCCACCGCTAGGTCCAGATGCTCAGTCCACAATCATCCAAGTCTCCACTTTCCCTGAGTCCCCAATCAACTAAGTCCTGAATCACCAAAGTCAGTTACCTGAGAACACCCCCTCCCCTTAGAACTCACTGAAACAAGTCCCTACTCAGCCAGGTTCCAAATACTCAGTGCCCCCTCAATGGAGTCACAATTTACCCAAACCAGATCTATAGGTTTGCTACTAAAACCTGTAACTCTAGTCTCCACTCACCCGAGTCCCAATAAACTGTAGTCACCACTCCACTGAATCCACATTTGCGTGAGTCCACACTAGCATGAGTTCCCACTCACCTAAGTCCCTAATCAACACAGAATCCAACTTCCCTGATTTACACCTCACCACTGAATCCCCATTCTCAGATGCAACACTTACACCATTCCCAGTCACCAGAGTTCCCATACACCAGATTCAGCACTCTGCTGAGTCCCCACTTACCCCTAGTGTCCTATTACCTGAATCCCCAATAAACCCTGAATTCACCGTTACCAAAATCACCACAATCTCCCCTCAAAGTCTTCAATCACCCCTGAATCCCCAGTTGCCTACATCCCCAATCACCTGGATTACCCGATAAACTGATAATCCACTGAAATCTGAGTCCCTATCCCAGAGGTCCCACATTACAATAATCCCAAATCAACTGACTCATTGCTCACCTGAATCCACACTTTGCTGAGCACACACTTGCTTCACTCAGTTCCCAGTTACCTGAATGACCTAAACCCATCTGACCCCATTCCTATCCCTAACCTTATCATAACCAACCTGAAACCTAAATCAAACCCTATCCCCTAAAACTAAGACCCTAATCTGGAGCCCAATGCAACTCAATAGTCCTTTTGTTTTACTGCACATGACTACAAATTTAAACTTCCCACTTCATACAGTAACCATGAGCTCTCTGCCACTGCCCCTACATAACCATCTACTCAACCACCCACCACCACCCCTACATAACCATCTACCCAACCACCCGTCACCTACCTGAAACTTACCATTCAGCCAATGTGCTACAAGCAATCCACCTGGAATCAAAGGCACCTATTTGATGCCAGTGAGGCAGACTTACATGGCATGGTATGACACACAAGCACATATAACTATACATAGTGGGCATCAATACTCACAAGTAGCAGCATGGTTTGACAGGGAACACTGGTGTGCTCTCTTGTAAGGGCAGCAATGATTAAGAAGACTATGAGCAACATTGTAAACACAACTATTGCTGTGATGAGAAGAATCCACACAGTAAACAAAATGTATCAGAAGCCAGAGAAGGAAACATCAACCATGGTGTGTATGAAGCACAATGATCAATGCAGCACAGTGATCAGTGACTGGATGCACATGTTCTGAAACCCTTTTGAAGCTAAGTGCCATGTTTCTGTTGTTGAGGAAGGACACAAGCATGTGTCATAAGTTCAGAAGAGAACTCCCTGTATGACTTGCAGTTCGTTTGGGAAGATAAATACAACTTAAAAAGTAAGCTCAAAGATAATAAATTATTGTTTGTTTGAAACAAACCTAACAAGGAATAAAAAAAGTCATACAAGAAGTTATTATGAAATAAGAAATATGACAGGAGTGAATTACTGTAAGGGAAATGGCACCTTTGGCCATGAAAAAGACCTAAGAGTATTTCAATGAAACAAAAAGAGAAAATATGGGGCTGGAGTGATAGAACAGCAGGTAGGACATTTGCCTTCAAGTGGCCAACCAGGGTTCTGTCCCTGGCATCCCATGTAGTTCCTCAAGCACTACCAGGAGTATCTCCGAGTGCATAGAGCCAGGAGTAAACCCTGAGCATTTCCAAGTGTGACCCGAAAATTATAAAAAAGGAAATAAAATTTAATGGAAAGTCCACAAGAAACGCATTAAGTATATTTCTGTTATGCCATGCACTTGGGACATATGTAACAAGTAAGTAAGCCACAACCAGGCAACCAACAGGCTCTTTTCTGGAATCTTACTAGGCCCATATACTGCAATATTGAGGTAGGGCTTACCTCAGCTGTGTTCCTATAAATCCTGACAGTGATGGTCCATATGGGAGGTCAGGGATTAAAGTTCAGTGGGACAAGTGCAACCAAGTGCTTACATCCTGCACTATCTCTCCAAGTGACAAAGTTGGGAATATAAATGAAAATTTTTCAATTCTTAAAAACAGTAACATGCATCATCATTAGTATGTTTGGGCACAGTATTAAAGATGAGCATGTGAATGAAAGACAGAGAATGGATGGAATAGATGAGGAAACAAGAAAATATTGTATGCCAAAGCACAAAATCTTTCTCAATGAAAGAACAGCCAGATGCTTGGCCCTTTTGCAAATATGGTCACAAAAGCCGAGTTAAGAAACACTCTATGTGAGATAAAGAGGAGTGATCAAATATTTTCCAGTATGTCCAGGAGTTAACAGTGAGGAAAAGCGCGGTGCTTACTGATTAATGCTTACTGCAGAGAACTGCGAGTGCAGAGTGCTGTAAGCCAGAATACATTGAAGCAGTAAAAATGCGTACTGAAGCAAGACCTGCTTCGTGAAAGCTTAAAGCTATCTGGAGCAGCCAGCAAAATCGGAGCAGCATGTGACACACTAAAGGAGGAAAACAAATCTGCTCAACCAAATGAGGACTAAA
>JAJIBD010002349.1:0-80000 GCA_021461705.1 Cryptotis parvus
CTCCTGGATGGGGAGAATTAACATTGTCAAGATGGTAATACTCCCTAGAGCTTTGTACAGATTCAATGCGGTTCCTATAAGGATTCCCATGACATTCTTTAAAGAAATTGACCAAACACTTCTGAAATTCGTATGGAATAACAAACCCCCACGGATAGCTAAAGCAATCCTTGGGAAGAAGAAGATGGGAGGCATCACCTTTCCCAACCTCAAACTGTACTACAAAGCAGCAGTAATTAAAACAGCGTGGTACTGGAATAAAAACAGACCGGTGGACCTATGGAATAGAGTTGAGTATCCTGACACCCACCCTCAAAGACATGATCAGTTAATCTTTGATAAAGGTGCAAAGAGTCCAAACTGGAGTAAGGAAAGCCTCTTCAACAAGTGGTGCTGGGAAAACTGGACAGCTACATGTAAAAAAATGAATTTGGACCTGTGTCTAACACCTTGCACAAAAATCAGATCAAAATGGATTAAAGATCTCAATGTCATACCTGAATCCATAAAGTACGTTAAAGAAAATATAGGAAAAACCCTCCACGACATCGATGCTAAAGACATCTTCAAAGGTGAAACACCATTAACAAAGCAACTAGAAGAAAATATAAATATATGGGACTACATGAAACTGAAGAGCTTCTGCACCTCGAAAGAAACAGTGACCAAGATAGAAAGACAGTCGACAGAATGGGAAAGAATATTCACCCAATACCCATCTGATAAGGGGTTAATATCCAGGATATATCAGGCACTGGTACAAATACATAAGAAAAAAAACATTCTGTGTCTCTTAACTGGTGCATTTAGACCATTGACATTGAGAGAGATTATTGTCATGGGATTTTGTGCCATCTTTCTGTATAGATTGGTTGTTCTTCTTTGGGTTGTGTCTCGCCTCTTATAGTAGGTCTTTCAGTCCTTCTTTTTAAGGTTGGTTTTGATTTTACAAAGTTCCTAAGCTGTTGTTTATCCAAGAAGTTGTATATCTGTCATTCAAATCTGAGTGAGAGTTTAGCTGGATAAAGAATTCTTGCTGAGGCATTCATTTCATTAAGTTTTTTTACTATATCCCACCACTGCCTTCGGGCTTGGAGGGTGTCTTCTGAGAAGTCTGCTGAAAGTCGAATGGATGCTCCTTTGTATACAATTTCCTTCTTTGATCTTGCTGCCTGAAGAATTATGTCTCTGTCTATGGCTTCCGTTACTTTGACTAGGATGTGTCTTGGGGTCTTTCTATTGGGGTCTCTTCTTGCTGGTACACGTCAGGGTTCTTGGATCTGGATGCCTTAATCCTTAATTCGGGAACTTTTTAAGCCAGGATGTTTTTAACTGTTTTACTTTCCTTGGGGTTACTTTCCTGTCCCTCTGGGACTCCGATAATTCTTATATTGTTCCGCCTGGCTTCATCCCATTGTTCTCTGTTCCATTGCTGATCCATTTAGGTTAAACATTTTTTTAACCTTCATGTTATGTTTAGCTAAAACAGAAATAAAAATCTTAGTCAATATATAACACGTTGACAATACTGTAGCTGATGTCAACAGACTGAGCTTACCTAGAACGGACTAAGTACTCTGAAAGAAACGGGATACAGGAGCGCCCTCAATACTAAACGGAACTTTAAAAAGTGCTACGGATTTATATTAGTGAGATAACTTCTCATTCAATATATATTTCTCATCGCATTTATGGGAAGATCCTAATAACAAAATTATTAAAGTCAGAAATGCACAAATGATGCAGATTGTCATCATGTGGTAAATTTTGTTAAAGAAATTGCAAAAAAAATTGCAATATTTCATAATAAAACAGGCTGAGTGATGAAAACGTGTTGTTCTACAAAGAGGTCCATAATTTCATTTGCAGCATGTTATTTTAAATACCACAATTGTCAGTTTCACAGATGAGCTACACAGTTTCTCTCATAAAATGGCAGGTGTGTTCTGTTAGTTGACCTTTTCTATAATGAAAAGCATTTTACTTGGTTAGCTACTAAAAAAAAAAAAACCCAAATCAATTTAATCTATCTCTTGAAAAGCAAAATAACTTTTCAACAATGGTTAAAAAAGAAACTACTTTTCAAAAGTCAGACATTTTGAGAAGGGATATTTGGGAATGTTTCCACAATTATGCAATCTTATTGCAACAACAATGCAAATATATTTTCTAAAAATGTATCCCGTATGCACATTTAAAATTGTAGAAACATAATTTCCTAACCTGTTTAACAACCACACAGATGAAACATTTCTGTGGATTTGGAATAAAGCCCTCTGCCACGTGCAGGGGGTTTTCTGGATGAGCAATGCTAATCCTCATTTGGCTGGGAAGATCCAAACATCAGACATCGGCTAAGACTGCAAAGAGCAATAAGGTCAATGTGACCAGTGCCCTAACTTAGTCCTGAGGAGGAAGTGAAAGTTTCCTGGAAGAAGTAGTATCATAGTTGCGCTGGAGGCTATATATGAAAAGATTGTTAGAGAAGGAATAAGGAGATAATGTGTTAGAGAAGGACTATAGAAAGTAGGAGGGTATGCTAAATGCACTGTGGCATCATGGACCATCTGGCGTTAGAGGATGTTTGCTCTGATTCTACATTACAGGAGCTGATGCTGAAAGTTCTGGTGGCTTTTGTCCAAAGAGGAAATCTAGGTTGGTAATGTCACTGGCAAACATTAGGCAGAGAAGAGAACTAAGATAAAACTAAGTCTCCTTTCTCTCCATTTCTCTTCCATCAACTCTCCATACTTTTTTTTAATCTTAACTAATTAATTTATCACTGTATCATTGTATCACTGTCTTCCTGTTTATCATCGATTTGCTCGAGCGGGCACCAGTAACATCTCCATATGTCCTGTCTCATGCTAGTAGAGCCCAAGGGCATCTGCTAGCTCCAGGAACATAAAGCGCCTCAAACCATTCCATCAGGTCATGGGAATGAGGTCTATAATTGTTGATTATACATTAAAATTAATTTATACATTTTATTATAGCCTATGTAATGGGCTTATAATAGAGTTTAAGTTGTAAGTACTAATGTACAAAGTTACTGTGCACCACGCTCAAACTGCACATGACCTTCTGCCACACCACCCCCCAAACTGCACATGACCTTCTACCACACCACCCCCAAACTGCACATGACCTTCTACCACACCACCCCCCCAAACTGCACATGACCTTCTACCACACCACCCCCAAACTGCACATGACTTTTTACCACTGTCTTTGTCACTTTTTCCCATGTTGCCGCATTGGTGGTACAGTGATGAGCAGAGCTGCCTTCCACTTAATATCTTCCTATTCCTAAAAATATTCCACTCATTATTCTAAATCAGAAATCAGATTCCACATGAGTTGTGAGATTCTCCTTTTCATCTCTTTCTATGTGCAGGGGGGAGCATACCTAGGGCTGAAGAGATAGTACAGTAGGTAAGGTGCTTGCTTTGCATATAACCAACTAGAGTTCAATCCTGGCATCCAGTATGGTCCCCTGAACACCATCAGGAATGATTCCTGAATATAGACACAGAAGTTACCCCTCGGCACCACTGGGCTAGACCCCAAAATAAACCAAGAAAGGCATTTCTAAGAAGACATTTGGATGTGGAAATGTGGAGTTATGTCCATCAGCCATTCTCAGATCTAGAGCAGCAGAGAGTTTTCTTCATTGGGTTTTTCACACCAAGCACAATTAGGAATACAACAGTACTTTTATTTCATTTGCCACTGCTGCTCTGTGTTTCTTTTCTCAGGAACCTCTTGGGGACAAGTGATGCTACTAAGGAAAGAATGACTAGCGACTCCCAAACTTTCCTGGTGTACACATCAGCTGGGGGTCTTGTATAACACAGATTCCCATTCGAGTAGGTCTTAGTCAAGTTCTTGTAATGAAGATTCAAGTTAGCACAGTAGTAGGTCCTCTTGAATTTCCCTTCAAACTGCCTGATTTCCTGGTTCTAATCCTCAAGACCTCTGAATGTGACTATCTTCAAAGAGGTGTTCAGCTAAAATGAAGCTGTTTGGGTAGGTCATAACCAGTCTAGCTAATGTTTTTATAGGAAGAGGCACACAAAGACATGAAGAAGTGAAACTATATACACTGCAAGAAAGTAGTCATCCTCAGACCAAGGAGAGAGGCCTCAGGATAAACCAAATCATCTGTCACCTTGGGATCCAGAAGCCTGAAAAGGAAATTTTTGTTGTTTAAGCCATATGTGAAGTACCTGGCATTTTGTATTTTGTTATCACCTGTATCACTTGTCTTCCTGTTGTTCGTTAGTTTGCTTGAGCAGGTGCCATTAATGTCTCCATTCATTGGGAACGAAGTCCATTATTGTTTCTGTTTTTGGCATATCGAATACACCACCACGGGATTTTGCTATAACAGCCTTAAATATAATGCATCAAATGCATACTGCTATTAAGAGAATTTGTGTTTAATACTCTGAGTACCTGTAATCTTGGAGAAATAATGAAAACGGTACAGGTACCTGTAAATTGGAAATAGGTACTTTCAAAATAGTACATCTGACTTCCAAAAATGGAAACAGCATGAAATCCAAAAAATTACAGGTGGGTAGTACAGCTGAAATGAATTCCCTTGATGATTTTTGGACAGGATTTTTAAACAGGTGGCTTGGGAGTACAGAAATGGAGCTCCTAAAAGAAAGCTAGGTTCACCCAGATTGTCATACTGAACTAAAACCGCATCCTGAGTATAGACGGCAGTTGATGGGGAGATCATGATTTGTCTACACTGTGTCAAACTCAGTGAGATATTAGGGAAAAGGCTATAATGTCATCATTGAGGGAAAGACAGAAAAATGCAGACTGAACAATATTTCAGTCTGCTATAATGAGACAGGACTGTAATGAGTCCTGTCTCATTATAGCATCAGACAGGGCATATGGAGATATTACTGGTGCCCGGTCTAGCAAATAGATGATTAATGGGAAGATAGTGGAAAAAAAAAGATAGTGATAGATAGTGAACAATATTTAGCAATAGTGGGCAAATTTCTCTCTGAAATCCATGACTCCTGGATTTTAATCAAGGAAGTATACACTTAGATAGAGACTGGAGAAACAGTACAAGGGTTAAGCATGTGGCTTGCATGCTGCCAACCACAGTTATAGTCTCAGCACCACATGAGAGAGCATGAGCTTGTATGAATGAACATGAGGTTAGAAGGCAGAAATGTTGGGGAGCCACGTGGAACTCCAACAATATCTGGGTTCGAAGTTACCTGGTCACCTCAGGGGCCGACCACTGATGAACAAAATCCAGAGAGTCCAAATAATCCAAAAGGCTTTTTACTTTTCACCAACAGTTAAAACACACTCTTGCTACCACAATCCAGGGTGAGAGCTTTCCCCAGACTTAGAGCTGCTGATCAGATGCTCTGACCATGTGCTCTTGCCAAGATGCCTCCCCCCAAGTGTGTGCTTCTTCCCCAACCCGGCAACTTTGTCTCTCAAAGCCCGTTAAGCAAAATGTCCCCAATTCTCCTCCCAAATCTCCTCCTGGAGAGCTCAGTATCACCAAAGATCAAAAATCCAGCTTTTAGTGCAGATTCCAGGTGGCCACACCTCTGGCCCAGGCCTTGAGAGATGCAAATATCCGAGGCCTAGTCCCTTTCTTCTGGATTAGCCTTTTATGCAAAACACTGTAGGGAGGGGGCTAGTATAGGGAATTTCACTGCAGAACAAAAACATCTAAGAATGTCTTTACATGGGGGAATTAACATCATATTTCAGACTATGAACTCCATGCATACTAGATGGCTATCTTCATATCCACAAGGTCCTTGTCCATGTGCTCTGCTCCAGAGCAATTTCTAAGTGCTCTGCTCTTTATTTACTCAAAGAATCTTATAGGCCTGCCTTAGGAAGGAGTTGCATGACCTCTCCTATGATCTTTTGTCGAGCTAATTCTAAAGGTGTCCCATCTTGCACCCAGGGTGACTTACTTCCTCCTGGTATGTATCTAGTCCCATGATGGGATGCATGGGGAATATGAAATAATATGACCACACTAGATTGCATTGGACTCATAGTAGAAATCATGAGGATATTCCAGGAGTCATTAACTTGGAACCAAACTGATTGGCCTGTATTTGTCACATCCTTTTTCACTGTTACAAAGGAGAGATCTCTTTAGCATGAAGCCCTTGCCTAAAGTCATGTAAGTGGCTTAAGCAGCAAAGACCCAAAGACAATTACAGTGTGGTGTCAACCAACAGATTGCTCTCTGAAATCCATGACTCCTGGATTTTAATCAAGGGTATTATATGCTTAGATAGGGAGTTGAGAAATAGTATAAGCGTTAAGCATATACCTTGCATATTATGAACCCCAGTTATAGTCTCGGCACTATATGAGTGAGAGTGAGATAGTATCAATGGACATGAGTTTAGAAGGCAGAAATAAGTATGGACTCTCCTAACTGGGATCTAACCATGGCCTTACTTCTAGGCCGCATTTTCTCAACAGCAGCTCACATTGACTTTCAACCAATACTCTCCTTGAATTGCAGTCTCCTTTTCCACGGAGAAGCCAGGATCTTTCAAGACCATCAAGTTGCTTTTTTTTTCTATTTCCAAGTCTTTCCTTTGGTTTATCACATTTTCACTTTTCTCTGTGAGAGGAAGCCAGGAGGCAGCTTCAGCATCTATTGAAATCTCCTTAGCTACACATCATAGGTCAGGGTCAGCTTGTGTAAAAAAGGCAATGATCTTGCAAAATTTCAGCCACACTTTTATAAGTAGAATTTGCAGCCAGGTTGCCCCCAAAGCCTCCCCATAGTAGCTCAGAGGACTTGGCATTTCTGTGGTGAGTTGCTTCAGGACTCTCTCAGCTTCTGACACTCATCATTCTCCTCAATGACATTCCATTAAAGGCCCAATGGCCAGTCCCAAAGCACCCTCACATGTTAGATGTTTAATACACACGTTTGGTTCTTCTTCTAGGGTCCTAAATATGTATTCATAGCAACTGTTATGTAGTAAATCACCTCACTGGGTAGTGGTCCAAAGTGGTCACTACACAGCAGAAACGCAGCTCTGAGTTGAGTAGCCCTGGCTCAAAGACACTGTTGAATTTGTTGTCAGGGTGAATTATGGTAATGTGTTTATATTTCCCAAATCCAGATACTGAAACCTGAACCCTCTACTGTGTGTTGGTGGCAGGGGCAGCCTTTGAGCAGTTACTGGGATTAGATGAGACCATGAGAGTGAGGTTCTCCATAAAGGTTATTGATCTGCCAAAGAAGGATATTGAGGCCACCCAAAAAATGACAGCCCAGAGAGCAGGAAGTTGGTGCTCCCAAGCAAGAAGTGGGTGTTCACAGGAGCCCATATCTGTCAGTACTTCCATCATGGTCATCTCGACTTCCAGACAAGTGAGATATTATATTTCTGTTGTAGAGTTACTAAGTCATACTGTTTCCTTATTATAAAATAAATGGGCCAAGCTGGGGCATTGTAAAGGACTCAGGTTCTCTGAGAGTTTTTTGGAAGCAGTAGCATCTGATTTCCACAGGATTACCTCACAGAACTATGGGGCAGGTGGCAGCTTCTCACCTCCAAGAGCTCTCTGTGACTCTAAGTGAGACTGAGTCAGAAAAAAAAGATTATCTGAAAACATTTGTTGGTGCCCAAAAGTAAATAAGACTCAAAAGTATATTTTTAATGAATATTGTCACAAGAACCACAGAACCAGTGCTGAAGGGGAAAACTACACAGCTCTTGTTTCTATACCACGTATCACTGTCTTCCTGTTCATCGTCGATTTGCTCGAGCGGGCCCCAGTAACATCTCCATATGACCTGTCTCATGCCAGTAGAGCCCAAGGGCACCTGCTTGCTCCAGGAACATAAAGCACCTCAAACCATTCCATCAGGTCATGGGAATGAGGTTTATAATTGTTACTGGTATTTGGCATATCAAATACGACACGGGTAACTTGCCAGGCTCTGCCGTGCAGGTAGCATACTCTTGTAGTCATCTCAAAATCCAGCATTTATTGATGAACCACGCGGAGCGGGCTGTGATAGGCTGGTCTGCTGGGTGGAGTTCTGACGAGGGGGTAGTCCGGATGTGGAAAATGGAGGTCCTCATGGAGTGGGGGGTCGTCTGTCTTGTTGTGAGGCTCTGCTGGGGTGGCGGGCCAGAGCTAGAACCTGCCATCCCTCCCGGGCACCTCATGAGCGGCTGGGCACAGTGAGAGCCAGTAGCAGCTCTGCCCCATGTCTGTCTCTCTATACCACGTAGTTCCTTATATTATCACCTCTTGATGTACTTGAATAGAAAGTCTGTTCTTAAGTTACCAGTACTTTCTTATAAACTGACTTTAAGCAAAATGATGTAACAGGTCCTAGAATAATTTCACTTTCTTCTATTCTGACCAGGATTTTTTTCTAAGTAACGTGAAACTAAATAGTGCATTTTGGGAGTTTCAAATTTTCTTTCATTAAGTCACCTCATCCTATCACAGTTGGTATTTAGCTTTGCATAAAAGGTTCAGTTAGGGGCCGGAGTGATAGCCCAGTGGGTAGGGTGTTTGGCCGGCCTGTGCTGGCCTGGGCTCAATCCCGGCATCCCATATGGTCCCCGAGCACCGCCAGGAGTAATTCCTGAGTGCAGAGCCAGGAGTAACCCCTGAGCATCGCGGGTGTGACCCAAAAAGCAAAAAAAAAAAGGTTCAGTTAAAGAATATTTGGTGGCAGACAGTTTTTGAAACTTGTAGGGAAGAAGAGATAAATAAGAAGTGATGACTCCAAAGAAGAAATCTAGATTAGGCCCAATTATAAAGCTAGTTTCAGGGAAATTTGCCATCTCACAAGCTTAAAGTTTAAGTGTGCTAATGTTAAATAAATTAAAAAATTATATATATATATACATACATATATATATATATATATATATATATATATATATATATATATATTTGCTTTTTTGGGTCACACTCGTTAATGCTCAGGGAGTTGCTCCTGGCTATACTCGGGAGACCATATGGGATGCTGAGGATTGAACCCAGGTCAGCTGCGTGCAAGGCAAATGCCCTGCCTGCAGTGCTATCTCTCTGGTTCCCCCAAAATTAAATATTTTTCAAAAATGAAGAACCCCAGAACCAATCTGAATGCGTTTCTAGTAGCCAAAACTAACAGGTCAAAAATAAATAACAGTAGTCTTGGATTATCCATCAAAGAATAAAGTAAATATCCATGGGCCCATGCCTATATTAATAAATTGTGAAATAAATAAGTAAACAAAACAAAGAACATATATTCTCTAAAGAAGTTTAATTAAACAGATGGAATTCTGGAAAAAATATCTTTAGACTCAATAGTAATTGTCACCACAGATGAACTGTATCAATAATTAGTAGAATTGGTGGGATACAAATTTTCTGCCAGCCATTCCAATCAGAGTGCTTGAGTTCAATTCTCTTCCACTGGACTTTGGACTGGACATGGTGATCCTTTGCAATAAGTAGTCTTCAGAGAGGACAAATCTAACAGATATCACCTACATCGAGCTACCAAAGTTAGTGTCACCTTTAACTTCCTACATTAGTGTCATGTGTCCATTAAAATGAAAGAATGAGAAGGACACATCACTTTTTAATATTCTTCTCAAGAGACTTTATAGTTTGTACACTTAGGAGAAAATATCAGATAAAGCCAAATCAAGAGACATTCTCCAAAACACTTAACATATACTCTTCAAGACTTCTAAACTCAGGAAAGATTAGATAAACGGGACAAAGCAGACGTGGTCTCAACCTCATGAAACTAAGGAGAAATGAGGCCAAAAGTGCAAATTCTCACCCTGAATGGAAATCCTGGGGTAGATAAAAACATTCATGGAAAAATATGGATTAGTTTTGATCAAAGTGCCAGGATTCACATAAAGTATTCATCTTAGATTTGAAACACTGGGGGCATGAAAATGGTCCCTGCTTCTCTCAGCAGCTTTTCAGTAAATCTAAAATTGTTTCAAAATAAAAAGTTAAAAAGTAGAGTTTTGATCGCATATAATTTGTTGGAGGTGGGACAAGTCAATTGCTGACAAAAGACTTCTGTAAGCCCTTATTACTATTTGCTCTAAAGTCTATTCTGCATCTAATAAATATTTTGCCCCAAATAATATTCAGAAACTATGCAACATTTGAGACTCACAGACATGGGGCAGAGCTGCTACTGGCTCTCCCTGTGCCCAGCCGCTCACGAGGCACCCAGGAGGGATGGTGGGTTCTAGCCCTGGCCCGCCAGCCCAGCAGAGCCTTGCAGCAAACCAGTCGACCCCACTCCATGAGGGCCTCCATTTTCCACATCCGGACTTCTCTCTCATCAGAACTCCACCCAGCAGACCAGCCTATCAGCCAGGCTTGCGGCCGTGCGGTTCATCAATAAATGCTGGACTTAGAGATGACTACAAGAGTATGCTACCTGCACGGCAGAGCCTGGCAAGCTACCCGTGTTGTATTTGATATGCCAAATACCAGTAACAATTATAGACCTCATTCTGGAATGGATTGAGGCTCTTTATGTTCCTGGAGCAAGCAGATGCCCTTGGGCTCTACTAGCATGAGACAGGACATATGGAGATGTTACTGGGGCCCGGCTCGAGCAAATCAATGATGAATGGGAAGACAGTGACAGTGACAGTGATGCAACATTTCCTCCATGTATCTGCCACTTTGTGGCATCTTTGGTATGCTGAAGTGATGTAAGAGGTTCAAGTACACCTTTTCAGTGAAAGGAAATCATTCCAAATTGGTACTATGAAATAGCAAGTGATGCTTCACTGACCAGATCATAATTTCTAATGTCACTCTGGGTGACTCCTTTAAACATTATCTCTGGCCACTGAATCCTAGGATTTCATGCTTACTATGTAATCACTTGTCACTTCACTTGTCTTCCGTTGTTCATTGATTCGCTGGAGCCGAACCAGTAACATCTCCATACTTCCTGTCATGTGCTATTGTAGCCCAAGGGCATCTGCTCACACTAGGAATACGAAGAGCCTCAAACTATTCTTTCAGGTCATAGGAATGAGGTCTATAATTGTTACTAGTTTTCAGCATACCTAAAACAACATGGGTAGCTTGCCAGGCTAGGTATAATCAATTGAAAATAATTGAAACAAGGTCTAGTAAGATTAAAAATAAACTGTTTGGTGGACTGTAGATTGTACAGGATGTAAGACACTTGCATTGCATAAGGTAGACGTAGATTTGATTCCAAGTTTTTTCTTGTCCCTCAAGGTGTTCTCCTGGCCCCCTCGAGGTGTTGCAGGTGTGGCTTCAGTGCCCTGCTGCATCAGCAGGTGGCAGACAGGACACAGGCTTGTCTACACCCTGGGCTCTGACCTTTGGGCCCCGGATAGTTGATGGTCTGACACAGAAAAAGACTGAGCCCCCTGGGATGAACCCAATGCCACAACAGAGCCTGGCAAACTAACTGTGATGTATGCAATATACCAAAAACACTAACAATAATGGACCTCATTCCCAAGGAATGGAGACATTACTAGCGCCCACTCAAGCAAATCAATAAACAGGAAGACAAGTGACAAGTGACTATGTATGTCCCTTGATCTTTGCCAGGAGTAATCCCTGGGTGCAGAGACAAAAAGTAAGTCCTGAGAACTTCTGGTTAAAACCCCCAAATAAAAAAAAATTAATAAAAAAGTTATTTACCTGAGTTGCATTGTAATATCCTATTTTATTTGGGTATAGGTATAGTCTTTACATTCAGTTGGGAAGTCAATAATATCTCATAGAAAAGAAAAAAGGGAAATTGCAGTTAGCAGCATCTTCATGAGCTATCTAGAATGATGTCTTTATTTTCTTAAACATTTGATATGTTATACAACCCAGATAGAAAATAAAACAGAGAGTGTAGGATACACACATACTAACCATAAAAACAACCATATTGTAGCACCAAAATATATTTATAAAATTGGTCAAGGAAATTGAATTTAACATATGCTGTTATTATACAAGTATTTTTAATGAAATAACACTTTGTATTTATATAGCACCTTTCTTCTAAGGAGCAAAAATATGGCTCAGAAATTATTACTCATTCTCACACCATCCTTGACAGGTGGATGAGTAGCAACATTTATACCAAGTTTTAATCACTGGGAAACCAAGCTATGCACAGAGAGAGCAAACAAACCGCACAGAGTGAGCCAGAAACTTGAATTTTTCTCAAGTCTTAATGGCCAATATATTCTACTCACTTTTTCCCTCTAATCCTAAGAGTTAATTTGTATACTGGTTAAATGTGCATGTGCACATATATGCATACACAACACACACACACACATACACACACACTCAACAGGAAGAGGTGATATAGAAAATGGTTTGCACCAGCCCCTGGAAAACTGAAGGTAGAATCAAGACCAGAAATGGAAATTTGCAGGAGGCACAGTCAATGCTCCACTCTGATAATCGACTAGGATTAGTTATGCTGCACCTCGAGAAAAAGTATATTTTTCTTTTCAAAAATATCTCAAATTGTGAGTTTTTTATTGATATACCAGTGAAGTAAATTCCATCCCCAAATTACCACAGGTATCAGTGACCAATACCATCAAAGTAATATAGAATAAATAACTTAAAGTATCATTTCTTAGTAAAACCTAACGTCAGCTGCCAGAGTGACAGTACAGCATAAACTGTGCTTTCCTTGCATGCAGCTAATCTGGTTTGATCCCTGGCACCACATATGGTCCCCAAGCTCTCCCCAGGAGTCATCCCAGCGGAGAGAGGTACGAGTAAGCCCTAACCTAACTAAATGTGTCCCCAAACTAAAACCAAATAGATAAAAAAAATTAAGTTCAGGACAGGAAATATAGGATGGTATCACCATGAGGTCTTTAAAAATGATTTAGGGGACTAAGCAAATCTATAAATATAAGATGTAGTTAAAGAAAGTAAAAAGAGCATGTCAATCAAATGAACAGAATATGAATTCCTTCAGAGAAGGAATTCTCTCAAGTGATTTGCTTTATTTCATCTCCACTTAGCTCTAAAATATCCAAAAGGGAGAACCCACTGATAGTGAGATAATATGCAATATTGCATCCATATATTGAATGTCCCACCCTACAGCAAGATCTATTTCAAGCCCAGGTATGCCTGATCCAGAGACTCAGATACACGGAACAGAGCTGATACCAGCTCTCCCTGTGTACAGCTGACCATGAGGTGCCCAGGAAGGAAGGAGGGTCTATCCCTGGCCTACCATCCCAGCAGAGCCTCACAAGAAGCCAGAGGAACCCCCACACCATGAGGGCAGCCATTTTCAACATCTGGACTCCACAGCTTGTCAGAGCTCCACCCAGCAGAAATACCCATCTTTCCCTGTCTTGCGCAGCTGCAGAAGTGACTACACGGTTCATCAATATATGCACAAGATGAGAGCCTATTAGTATCCCACCCACTCCGAGAGCCTGGCAAGCTACCTGTGTCGTATTTGATATGCCAAAAAAAGTATCAATTATAGACCTCATTCCCATGACCTGAAGGAATGGTTTGAGGCTCTTCATGTTCCTGGAGCAAGCAGATGCCTTTGGGCTACACTGCATGTGACAGGATGTATGGAGATGTTACTGGTGCCCACTGGAGCAAATCAATGAACAATAGGTAGACAAGTGATACAAGTGATATATTGAATGATGTCAGCAGACCTAGGGCTGAAGTCAAAGATAAGGGTAAAGATAGACATTTACCCTTTCCATGTGTAGGGATAAATTTCTGAGTTAAAGGGGCCAGTAAGAAAGTCATATTCTTTTTCACTAACACATTTTGGTCATGAGAAAAAGCAGAACTAACTGTAGATACAAGTTATATAGTTCAATGTTCTCCGATGAAATTACACTTGTATCTTTATGTGAGTACTTTCATTTCATCATACTCAAACTACCTTATTTTTCCCATTTTCAACACGAAGGAAGCTATGGATCTTGTCAAGTCAGGCAAGCACAAGTGGCCCTGCATCTTAGACCCATTCACCAAAGATTTTATTCCGACATTTCAGTTCTAAATTCATGCAGAGAACTGAGTTATTCCTTTGCTTCAACTCCTGAACTGAAGGAAAATATAAAAGCCATTATTCCATAGCACTGAAATCTTGGAAGCAAAATCCATTAAAATCTTACTTTTAGAAACACTTCCCAAAGGTTTATAACTAAAAAAAAATATATATCACATAAAAGTTATATGTTACTTGCTATTCCTCTTTTGAGTTTTATTTTTCCAGATCTCACTGCTTTTAAGGTACAAATACCACTAAGAAATTTTCAAAAGCAGCTTCAAGATAGTTGACTTCCACAGTATATATAAAATATCACTTGATCACTTGATATTCCATTATTCATCGATTTGCTCGAGCGGGCGCCAGTATTATTTCCATTTGACCCTATCACGTGCCAGTGTATCCCAATGGCATCTGGTTACTTCAGATTATAAAATATAATAATTTGAAATGATGTGACTTAATTAATTGGTTGGTTACCATAGAAACAAATCAAAGAAAATGACTGGGAGGTGAAACACAGCTCCCAAGACCTTCTCCTGAGAATAGAACTTTTTCCTTTGCACAGGAACAGGACTGTTTCATTTCACTGCCACATAGACTTCCTCTCCTCATGGTTGATTTCCACATTACTCACGTCTCTTTCCCGATCCAGAGCCCCACTCACTGTCTTGAATTCATGATGGACTTTCTCTTGAACCACTTGAGTCATCCTCCCATTTAATTTTGAAGAATGCAGAACCATCCAAGTGGAATAATCAGCTTGGCATCTCACATTTAAATTACCCATAATACTCTTCTGGGAATGCAGGGACATAGTGTTCCCAGATTCCCTTTCCCCTAACACATAGACCAATGTCACCTTCTTTCCCTTTTCCTGACCTACTTACTAACATTCAATACTTTCCTGGCATTTGTTCCCTGGTTTAATCTCCCAATAAGAGTATATAAGTAATATCCTTTTAATAAATCTACCTTGGTTGGGACACTTCACTATTCCAGAAGCAAAGATGAATAAGATTCAGTCCCTGACATGTATAGGTCTAGGCCCCTCGGAGGAAAATCAATCATCAACCACACAGAGCACTGTGGAAGGAGAAGAACAGTACTTAAGGAGAGTGACAGCAGTCCGGGGCATTCCAGGACTCACAGTAAAAGTGAGTCCACCCAGCTGGGGACTTTGCCTTTTCCTCTTACCTTCTCAGGTTTCATATATTTCCAGGACTTAGTTTCATTAAAATGTTTCAGTATTTCCTTTTCTATCAACCTTCCCTGCTGAGACACGAGGTCAACCTTCTCATCTCTCATTCAGGGTCACCTATTACTGGCTAGCAAGTCACCTATACCTTGATTTGTCATCTGCTCATTAGAAATACCACCGCAGACATCAGAATATTCAACCCCTAAACTCAAATTCACCTCCACCCATATTTGAGATTCTTTTAATCCGTACATTATTTGGAGAAGGTGAATTTTTAATAGCGTATGCTTTAAATGTCCCTTGAAATCAACATTCACATTGTCCTTTTACTCAACTTCTGATCTTCATAAGTTGTGAGAGATAAACCCTTAGTTCTTTTTTAATCCCCTTGTTCCCTAATGGTATATTTTGCATAAATACTCAATGACTGGCCTTTCTTTTATCTACCTGGCTTTGAATGGCATTGGCTAACTTGGAAAATCACCTTTCCTAAATTATCTTTGACAGCAGTTGAGGCAGAAGATATATGCAGCCTCTTAGCAGCTCAAGCTATGCAACGTATTTTGCAATAAATAGCAAATAAGGGGTTGGATAAATGGACATTAGAAAGCCACTTATTTATCATATAGTCAGTACCTTTTATCAGTTTTTAAGCCTCATGTTACATGTCAATTGTCATTCTTTTTCTCATCATGATTCTGCAACAAACTAAATTATCACTGTATTGTTGCTTTCCAGAAAAAAATAAAGTGATTAACTCCTATGTGAAAGAAAGCTATGAAACTGGGACAGAGAATCCCTTTCTGGTGCTGCTCCTTTTCTTGCTCACTGAGTGATTTACTGAAAATTAACATCCGTGGGCCAGAGCTATAGCCCAGTAGGTAGGGCGTTGCCTTGCACATGCCGGCCAGGGTTCGATCCCTGGCATCCCATATGGTCCCCGAGCACTGCCAGGGGTAATTCCTGAGTGTAGAGCCAGGAGTAACCCCTGAGCATGGCCGGATGTGACTCAAAAAGCAAAAAAAAAAAAAAAAAAAAGAAAAAGAAAAAGAAAATTAACATCTGTGAGCCCTAATCTATTAAACAATGAAAGTCATTCCTCCCACCCCCAGGTGTTTTGGTCAATGACATCATGTTGTCACTGGGTCTAAAATTCCCCTTCCCCTGCCACCACCCTTCCTCCTGACAGTTTCTCATCTCTGAGCTGCCCAGATACTTCTCAGGTCTCCACTTCTCCAAACTTGCTCATTTGCTGCTCTCTGAGCGGTGCCTGTTCTATACTCTGCCCCTTCCAGAGCCTCTGTCTAATACACCTCACCTGCCTTCTGGGCATCATCTCTCAACTCTCCCCAGGTATCTAACTTTTATTTCAGAACCTAACACACACACATTAACACAATATCTCTGCTTGGGGTCATCTCATGCTCAGCCAAAACCAAGTTCAAATTTCCCTTAAATTTAGTTGTTCTCCATCCTTGTTCTCTGTCTCTGCTGTGGCACTGCCCCCACCCACTGGGGACGCAGAAACTGGAGGTCTCACCCTTGATACCTCACCCCAGACATCCCCACCACATGCGTTTATCTCCAGACTGTTCTATTCTTTTTCCTAAATAAGTCATAAATATGCCTTTGGGAATGTTGCCTGTCTTCCAACACCCAGGTCAAAGTTTCAATACCACCTTTTTCCATTCATGGTTGGGCTACAGCTGGAATTCTCTTCACAATATGCAAATGGTTGCCATTGTTGCTATTATTCTCCTGGTGGGTGTCCTTGCGTTTTTTTATTGTAATTTGGACCCAAAGTGGACCTATACAAACCCACATGACTTGATCCTGCTCTCACCAATCTCTATTCCATTGCTCTCCTGCCTCCCTACCATAATAAGAGCTCTGTTCAAGGTCACACCATTCTGAAGTGTGACCTCAAACTATAACCCTTTCAGCTATCTGAAGCATTCTGGTCTTCCAGCCTGATTTTCTTGAGTGGCCTTTATTCCCATCAGCTGCTATAGGTATAATAATGCGTTTCTTTTCATCAGTCTGAGTCACATGGAGTGCAATTCCATCCAGGCAAGCATGAATGGATACATCTAGCTAATCCTTGAACTCCCACCTCAAGTTCCAGTGCAACTTATCTATCTGTCTGTCTATCTATCTGTAGTCTGTCATATACTAATGAAATCATTATAGCGTCAGTTACGTCTTTCTCCAGTCCTCCATTAACTCTGTTGCTGTCATTGAGGTGAACTTGGTTGTAATACTCAAACATTCGGTCTAAGTGCTCACTGGCATTGATCTTCTTTCTTGCCGCCCTGCTCGTACAGATACTCATGATCACTTGATCACTTGACATCCCTTTATTCATCAATTTGCTCGAGTGAGCGCCAGTAACATCTCCATTTGACCCTATCACATGCCAATGTAGTCCAATGGCATCTGCTTGCTTCAGAAATATGAAGAGCCTCATACCGTTTGTTCAGGGTCTTGACGAAGAGTCTGATCATCTTGTAGGTGGGTGGCCATGTGATCTTTAACATCCCATGGGATCCAGTCGGTAATGGCTCTAGTCCAGCGGTTGTCTCCAAGTCTCATTACATGTCCAGCCCATCAGATTTTTGATGCCTTGGCAAACGAGACAGTGTCTCGTTTATGTGGGTTATGCTCATGATAGCCACCATTTTGTTGCGGAGCCTGTGCACATCCTGGTTTTAGTGCTCAGCCAAAGCTGCAGTTTCCTAGTGGGTCTCACAGTACTTCTCTCCTTTCTGTGGTGGTCAAACACATCTGGCTGCAGCACAGCCAGAAATCCCTGCCAGGATCCCTCTTCAAGCATGCAGGTGGCACCAGGAATGGAGCTTTTGGCCTCATGCTTGCAGGGCAAATACCTTAGCTACAGAGCCATCTCTCACTCCCACTAGTTTCTTCTTGAACTAGTTAAGAGTGAGGCAGGTTAGCAGTGTGGTTAAGAATTTTGGTTTCCCAAGTCAAAGTGCCAAGGTTCATTTCTGTCTCTGCCACCTAAAGCTTGTAGGATTTGGGGTCAAGCTGTCACTGTCTCCAACATTTCTCCCAAATTGGGTTACTTGCATAGAAAATTCAGCAAGGCACAAAGCTCCTGGCACCAAATTCGGGTAAATAAAACACAGTCTTCAGTTAAATACCAAGGATGTTTTGTTTCTTCTACAACCATCCCGTAGTAAACATTAGTTCACTGAAAGAGAAAAACTGAATCAGAGCCTACTGGATTTTGCTAAGAACTAACCATCCAACAATCCCCAATGAGGGCAAGGTCAGCTCAATCCCATTTGCAGTCCAGGTGTCTCCGTGAGCGTTAGTTCCCTGCTGAGTCGCCTTCCGCTGGAGCCCTAGACCTGACAAGGCTTCTGCTCCCAGAGAAATACAGCCAAGCCCCATGCCCTCTGCATGCAGGCAGCAAGGCCGGGCCGGTCCCTCTCCTGCAAGCAATCAGCACAGGCCCTCAAGCATGAGATTTAATTGCTTGTTCATTATTTTAGCTCACAGGGGCTACAAGAAAGCGTGGCATTCCTGAGCACACTTTCCAGCAGAACCCTGGGAGCTGTCAAGATAAAAAATAACAACAGACATGAAGGAGGAAACTGCCTTTAGCGAACCAGCTTCAGGGGCCCGCGCCTCCGGGAGAGGTTCCCGCGGCTATTCTGCTCCTTTTCAGTTCTCTGTGCACAGGGAAGACAGAGCCACAAAGAGGGGAGAACTTGAACTCACAACCCTTGAGTGCACCGAATGTCCCCTTTCTGTCTGGTTGTATACTTAAAGTGTCTGCAAAGTCAATAACTTCCAATGGTTTCCCAGCCAAGTGAAAAGATTAAAAAGAGACATTGTCCTTTTGAAGGTGTGGAAAGTAATAAGTGAGAGGGCTGAATCCTCCTTGGGCTTAAAAGCCTGTGCGATGCGAGCTGTTCTGCTTTAGGTGTCAAAATTGCCTTAAATCTTTAGCTTTGTTATACCTACTGCTACTCAGATATAATAGCACCAGCCTGACTATCTCAGACAATCTGGAGACTGCTCCTTCTCGCTAAAAACTTTGTGTGTGTGTGTATATATACATATATATATATACATACATATATATATATATATATATGTATATATATATATATACATATATATATATATATATACGCACTGTTTTATTCAAGTGCTTTTGTTTAGAAAAATTACTATTTTCGGATGCTTTTGAAGAAATTGTGCTAGTCCAGCTCTGGCTTATTACAAAATTTAAAAAAAAATCAGACCCCGGTATCAGGTTTTGAGCACAAAGGTTACAGCTGGTTCTCCTCCCCCGTTTTATTTCCACTGTTAGAACAGCTTTGACCTCATCTCTCTAAAAGCAAAAAAATTCTTCAACAAAGGCAGAAGAACTATTTAAAGTGATGAAAAGATTCTGAATGAAGGATTATGCTTTGATGAGCTGGAAAGAGGCGCAGTGCTTAGAGAGCGGATAAAAGTCAACAGCAACTGTTCTTTCCTCAGGATGAAACCTGGAAATTACACCTTCCCCCAGTGATCTGAAAAATACTAAATAAAAACAGAAGCTGGTAACGTGTCTAGTTTTCTGGAATCAGTACATGGTTACACATGATGGAAACTTATTGGATTCCCCAGGGTCCTGCCAGATTCCAAACTCCATGACCGGCTGGGCGGGAGTCCAGAAGTCCACAGTGACTAGGCTCTGCCTGGGAAGAAAGGCGGCTCATCCTGCTCTTCCAGCCCACAGGAAGAAGAAACCCAAGACACGCTGAGCCAGCAGCCTGGAGAACTCCCTGCGTGGAACGAGGATGGAATGTCTTCCAGAACAAAGAGCGAGAAGCATGCCCCAAGAGACGCTTCCTCTATCCCTTCTTCCTCTTCTTCCCTCCAAAGACCCCTGACATTAGCCCTGATTCTACATTCTAACCGGGATCTGACGGATCACAAAAGCAGATGATGCAATAAGCAAACAAGAGCAGAAGTGTCAGACTTTGTCGCATCCATCATTTTCTTCAGTGCCAGGCAACTGGGGAATGACCCTTCTGCACCTCCAGTCCTGGATCTGTTGGATTGTAAACCCTTGGAGCATAAAGACTGTGTTCTCACCGCTGATTCCACTCACGCCTCACTTTAGTGTTTACAGGTGAATATTTATGAAACTGTGATCCCAGAGCAAATCTGATCTCTCAGCCTTGAATCACAGGCCCTGCTAGCTCTCCCTGTTGGCAGTGTCTAGGCAGGCGCTCGGCTTTAGTCTGTTCAGTTCTTACCAGAGGAGTGTACGCGCTTTCGCTCCTGTGGTCCATCTTGATGCAATCACTTTCTGTGCAAGCCCTAGTCGCTCTGTCGGCCTTGCCCTGTCTGCATTGCTTTAAAAGTCAAGCTCAGCAGAGAGAGCAATTTCTTAATGGAAAGAATTTGTTATCAGTTCAAGCCACCAGCCTGAATCTTTGAAAGAGCATGACTCAGAGTTCAGCACTCAGAGAATTAAGGTTTCAGATCCCTGGGCTTTATGTGAGGTACCTTCCTTCCTGAGGACAAATTCAATTCCTGGCGCCACCTAATCATTTGTTTAGTCAGAATGTACTGGCACCTACTGTGTGTCTGAATTAGCAGAGAGAATAAAGATGAAATTTTGTCAAGGTGGCTCTCTCTAAGGAAGGAGGCTGGCATGGACATTCTAGACCCATTTTATGAAAGAGACACTGGAAAGTCCCCAAATTTCTCCAAAAAGTGGCAGAGCTAAGACTAAAACTTGGACAAGTTTTGTTCATTTTTTAATATATTGCTTGCCTTTTGATAGGCTTATCATTAAATTATAAAGTTGTTTTTAATGTTATAGAATTTATAGCATAATGCCTCTGTATGTGTATGAAATTTACCATAGATTCTCCACTCTTTTTCCCCATCCTTTTCCCTTTAGTAACCAATATCACTTGTATCACTTCACTTGTCTTCCCTTTGTTCACTGATTAGCTCAAGCGGGTGCCAGTAACATCTCCATTTGTTCCTATTCCTGTGCTAGTCTAGCCTTAGGGCCTCTGCTCGCTCCAGGAACATTAAGAGCCTCAAACCATTCCTTCAGGTCATGGGAATGAGGTCTATTATTAGTACTGGTTTGGGCATATCAAATATTACACAGGTAGCTTGCCAGGCTCTGCCGTGTGGGCGCTCAAAGTTTTTGTATTTACTGATGTACCTCGCCACGCAGAAACTGGGAGAGCCCCAGTATGGTTTTCTCCAAGTCTAGGAATTCAACTTTTTTGCCAGTTTGTTTTATACATATTAAACCCCATTGCTCGTCACTTCCTTATTATTGCATGGAACATAATCAGTCCCTGTTCCATCCATTTTGTCCCAAAGTTCACAATTTTATCTTTATTTCTCTTTTTCAAAGCATTGTAATTTAGGTAAAATGGTTACAATCATATTAAAAGTTACAGTATTGATATGCAAAGTTGCTGCAATCTCATCACCCAAAGTGTTAACCCTCCCTCTTCTGCCCTTCCCCCTTCTCCTCAGGGCTGACTTTCCATCCCCTACCCTGTCTTCTTGTCTTCTCTTTGTCAACCAGTTTTGTCATACAAGCTCAAAATTTCTAATGACAGAGTTGTGGGCCACAGTATTTAGGCTGATCAATGTTTTGACTGGAATAACGCTGCAATGAACATAGAGGTGCGAATGTCCTTAATAAAAACTTGTAGCTAAGGTAACATATTTACACAACTTTTTATTTGATGATAACAATTTTTTTTTATCATAACACCATGAGATAGGCATTTACAAAGCTGATCCTGATTGGGTTTTGTCATACAATGTTGCAGCACCCATCCCTCCACCAGTGCACATTTCCCACCACCAATGTCCCGATTCCCTCCCTCTCCCCCAGCCTCCTCTATAGCAGCATTTACAGCACTCAGCACTGAGTTTAAAGTTATTGTATCCCACTGTGACAAAGTGCCCAGCACCGGCCACTCTATGCTTTTATCTCCTCTAATTCACCCCTTCTATGATTCTTTCAAATCTCAGTTCTGTTATCAGAGACCAAAGTTCGTTGTTAATTGAATCTGCCTCTTCTGTGGCATCTTCCTCCATAACCGCAGATGAGTGACATCATTATGTAAATTTGTCTTCCTGAATTAGTGTCTCCACATCCTTCAGAGAATGCCCAGGCACGGGATCGCTGGGTCATAAAGTGCTTTTGCTTGAATTTCCCATAGATGGTGGGAATTGTGGCCCATTTACCTTCCCACCAACAGTGCCCAGACGGTTCTCCTCCATATCCTCAGCAGCATTTCTGATTTCCCACCTTGTGCTAAGGCCATACTCAATGGTGGAAAGTGTCTCACAGTGGTTTGTATTTATTTCTCTGATAATAAGTGGTGTTGAACACACTCATATAAATACAAAGAAATCATGTGCATGTGTGAGGCCAGATTGAACCCGGGCCACTGATCTGTGTTCTCAGAGCTTCTCGCTGTGAACAGGCCACCTGTTCCTGTGCTGTTCTCAGGCTAAGCTTGGCAATATCACCAGGTTGCAGCAACGTGTGTGGTTTGCCAGCAGGGTGATGGTTGTCAGTCAGAAGCAGACCACGCTTTGTGTGTGTCCATACTGTAGCCAGCCTGAGTGACAGCTTTTTCTAAATGTACCTGCATGGCATCCTCACATGCCCTTGGGACTAAGGCTGGGTGTCCGCACCCATGTTGGAAATGTTGGCTGGACGGTGGGTGAGTGACCAGTCCAGCTGGGAGGGCAGGAGCTGGAGCCTCCGGCTGCCCCCCCACACACATCATTAGCCCTCTGGGCTCTTCCTCCTCCTCTTCCTCTACTCCTGCCGCTCGTCTGCATTGATTTCTGGCAAACTCATTAGTTCTGAGTCGGGGTTAGATGATGAGACTAAGTAGTCCTTAAAGGTCGTCTGTTCTGGATTTCTCACTTTGCAGGGACCTGGTTCAGAGACTTAACTGGGGCTTGGAAGGTTCCCAGGGCTATGTCTGAAGAGAGAGGGACAGAAAAACACTCCCCCCCAGCTAGATTTTGCTGTAGTACATGGCAGGCGTTATCCTGGCTTCTCCAAACTTCAGAAACCAGTGGTTGAGGATGAGGTTACAAGTCCAACAGAAAGAGGGAAAGAGAGGGACAGAGAGATAGATAGATAGAGAGAGAGAGATCAGCATAAACAAGTAAATACATAAAACATATACATGTGTGATTCTGAGTCTGTGAACTCCCTGCTCCTCTCAAAGTCTTTTCCTGCTTATTCCAGTTTTACTATCTTACTCTCAACCCCCTTTTCAATGGAGACCAAATGGATACATAAAACTATTTACTTGAGGTGGGCAGCATAACTATTGGATATCTGGTACCTGTGATGAAGTGATCACCACAATGATTACTTAACATATCACTTGATCACTTGACATCCCATTATTCATAGATTTGCTTGAGCAGGTGCCAGTAACTCTTGCATTTGTCCCTGTCACTTGCCCGTGTAGCTCAATGGCATCTGCTTGCTCCAGGAATATGAAGAGCCCCAAACCATTTGTTCAGGGTCTTGATGAAGAAGTCTGACCATCTTGTAGGTGGGCAGCTATGTGATCTTTTGACATCCTAAGGATCCTGTTGATAACAACTCTAGTCCAGCGGTCATCTCCAAGTCGCATTACATGTCTAGCCCAGATGATTTTCTTTTTTTTTAAAGTATTTTATTATACCACCGTGAGATATACAAATAAAAAAGATATACAATTAAAAAGTTCATATTTGTGTTTTGGTCATACAGTGTTCCAGCACCCATCCTGCCACCAGTGCCCATCTCCCATCACCAACGTCCCTGGTTCCCTCCCCCCTTCCCCCAGCCCACCTCCATGGCAGGTTCTTTATTTCTTTTCCTTTCTCTCTCTTTCTGTTTTCCTTCCCTCCAGACTATGGATTACAGAACATACATTAAAGGGTTGTCATGTGTATCTTTTTGCCTCTATTTAATGCTCAGTTCTAGGTTGGCATTAGTACCCTCGACAATTATTAGCACACTGTTCCATTTTCTGTCTTACCTAACCTCTGACTCCCACACGTTTGTGATAATTTCCACCTGTGACAAGACCTCCTGATATATGTTTCACTTGACCTTGGATATTGGTATCATAATATGTACATATATATATTTATGTTATGCAAATAAATGCAGTCATTCTGTATCTGTCTCTCTCCTGGCTAATTTCGCTCAACATAATCTTCTCCATGTCCATCCATTTATAGGCAAATTTTATAACTTCATTTTTCCTAACAGCTGCATAGTATTCCATTGTGTAGATGTACCAAAGCTTCTTTATCCAGTCATCGATTTTCCAGCCCAGATGATTTTCGATGCCTTGGCAAACGAGACAGAGTCCCTGACTCTGGATCGTCGATGGAGAAGATTCCTTCTCTCACTTGAGTGATGTGTGATGTTACAAGCATAGCTCTTTTGATTCCTCTTTGGGAGACCCGAATAGCGTTCTCATCCTGCTTTCATAGGGCCCAGGTCTCTGAGGCATATGTTAATGCAGAGAGAATGGTGGAGTCAAAGAGATGTGCCTGGGGCTGGAGGATCTTTGTCCTTTTCGCTATTTCTTCGATGCCCTTGAAGGATTTCAATGCCACTCTCTTCCTCCTGCTCAGCTCAGGTTTTAGGTACTTCATCATGTTGATTTCTCGACCTGGGTACACATAACTGCTGCATTCAGAGATGTTTTTTCCATTGAGAGTGAATGGGCCTTTGGAACTAGTTCATTTTTCATGAACGTTGTTTTGTTGAGATTCAGCTGTAGACCTATCTTTCCACATTCTTAGTCGAAGTCAGCCAGCATTTGTGCCACTTGGCTAATGTTTGGTGTTATTAGAATGACATCATCAGCATAGCTGAGGTGGTGTGGTTGCCGACCATCTATCTTCACTCCCATTCCTTCCCATTCTAATTGTCACATGATGTTCTTGAGGGTGGCTCTGAAGAGTTTTGGTGAAATGGTATCACCCTGCTGAACCCCTCTTTTTGACATCAATGACCACTTCTTGTAGAATGGTGAGATCCTGGTGATTAATCTGTAATACAGCTCATGAAGGATCTGTACGCGAAGGAAGAAGTATTGGATTTGAATGCTCTGTTTGGCTAGGGCTTTGATGACCACTTCAGTTTCAACAGAATCAAAGGCTTTCTTTAAATCAATCAACATTGGACAGAGCAGCATCTTGAACTCTCTACAAACCTCAATGAACTTGGTTACTGTGTGGATATGGTCTACTGTGCTCAATTCTTTTCGGAAGTCAGCTTGTTCACATGGTTGTCCTTCATCTAAAAGTTCTGCCAATCCTGTTCAGGGTTACTTGAGTGAACAACTTGTAGATGACAGACAACAGGCAGATGGGGCGATAGTTGCCAATGCCTTGAATGTCTCCCTTCTTGAACATTAGAACTGTCCTGCTGGTTTTCCATTGGGAGAGAACCTTGCCTTCAGACAGGCAGCAGGTGAAGAGCTGAGCCAGTGTATTGATGAGTACCGACAGCAGATTCTTTGAGTGTTCGGGTCTGACTTTGTCTGGGCCGGGTGCTGTTCACACCGGTGCTATTCACACTTAACCTATATCATCATGAATAGTCACAAGGTTTTTCTTTTTTAATTTTTGGGATGAGAACTTTTTTTTCTGGGGTGGCAGAGGAGAACAACATATGACATGTCAGGGCCTACTCCTGGCTCTTACTCAGGGGTCATTTCCTGGTAGTGCTCAGAAGACCATATGGGGTGCGGGTAGAGAATCTAGAACCCAAGTTGCCACCCCCAAGCACCCTGCCCAGTGTACTATTTCTCCAGCTCCTGGGATGGGAACTTTTATTATTGATTCTTTTAGTAACTTTCAAATATATGAGTATATAAAACGCCCCTTTGCTGGTGCTACTAATCCCAGACATTCCATGAAGGTGACACTCCCCATTACTTCACCTCCTTGGACCTTTCCTCACAGTTGTTGCCCTTGGGGTGAATGTCTCTCCTTAGTCTATTATGGAGATTTTGTTTGCCTCAATTGGAATATCTTGGTCTTTAGGAACCCATGGCCCTTCTTTGTTAGCCAGGCTGAGGAAGACCTGTCTAAGACCCATTTGTTCATTGGGCATGAACTCTGCTTGCCTTCTTGTGGTTCATAAAATCTCACATTCAAACAGTTCCTTTAACAACAGGCTGGAAAATATATCACCAGGGATTTAGTGAGGACCAATTGTAGAGAAAGGTTTTCCCCTTCCTCCTGCCCTCCCCCCTCAGCACTTTAGGCTTCTTAGCCAAATGGAATCAAAACTGGCTTTTGTGACCCACCTAGTCCTGGGGAAAGTTTGGAGAGATCTAAGCCAAGTTAAACATCGCTAGAACCCATGGTATATCCAGACCTCTAGATCTCAAATAAACATATTTAGTAACCAATACTTCTTAGGCATTTTTTCCCTCCTAAAAGATTTAAGTTAGCGGGTCAGAGCAATAGTACAGCGGGAGGGCATTTGTCTTGCACGGCTTTGAGCACCTTTTGGGTATTGACACCTTTGGGTATTGACACCTTTGGGTATTGAGCACCTTTGGCTTTGAGCACCTTTGGGTATTGACAAAAAACACAACAAAAAAAATTCTGTGGCAGTCATCCCTGTTATTTACATACTAGCAACCTCTCGAGAGAAAACAGAGTATTCTGTGTGGTTATTATAATTAAAGGCCTTCACTTTAATCACTATTTGATTACCAAAATAAATTTATATAAAGAATTCCACTTCCAAAGAACCTGTTTCTTCTTCTGAAAACAATCATTCTTACTATGCATGGTTGTTTTTTGTAAAGATATACTCCAACACAGGCAGAAACCAATTTTCTGCCTATTATATATATTTATATATATTTACATATATAAATTTATTTTTTGCAACTCTAAAGAACAATAGACAGAACATAACCTGTGTCACAGTATACATGCTGTCGGGAATGCCGCTGGCGTCCCCCAACAGTGCCGGGAAGCGAGTCCCCTTCTACCTCCGGGCGGCAGGGAATGGATGAAAATTCAGGAATCCGATGCAGTTTTAAAAGGCTTTACTTTTAAATGGGGCCCGCCATTTTCCACATCCGGACTTCCCTCTCGTCACAACTCCACCCAGCAGACCAGACTATCACAGCCCGGCTTGCGTGACTGCTAGTGGCCATGCGGTTCATCAATAAATGCTTTATTTAGAGGTGACTACAACAGTATGCCACCCACACGGCAAGCCTGGCAAGCTGCTCGTGTAGCATTTGATATGCCAAATACCAGTAACATTTATATTAGGTCATTCCCGTGACCTAATATAATGGTTTGAGGCTCTTTATATTCCTGGAGCAAGTGGATGCCTTTGGGTTCTACTAGCATCAGACATAACATATGGAGATATTACTGGTGCCCGCTCTAGCAAATAGATGATTAACGGGAAGATAGTAATAGTGATAGTGATACTTATCACAGGTTCAGGCATACAAATCAGCAATAGGAAAAACCCGGTGCTTAGGATTCCCGGCTAGAACTCCAGGCACATGTAGGGCAAGATGGCGGCCACCACGTGTAAAGGCCCTTTAGAGAGGAGACAAAGACAAGAAGGGTGCGAGCTCACAAAGAGAGGGCCCAAAAAGAGAGCCCAAAAAGAGAGAGAGAGAGAGAGAGAGAGAGAGAGAGAGAGAGGATGCAGACTGGTTTTATACCCCTGCAACTCAGACCTCCCACTATTATGGGAAGCAGAAAGGGTCAAATGCCCTTAGGTAATTTCTCCCAGCAACTCACCTAGGCCCTATTATATGCTAATGTTTTAAGCCAAGATCTGCCTGGAAATGCCTTATAGGGTAGAGACGGGAGTTTCTGAGATGGCATGTCTCTGTACCAAAGACTAATACTAATGCCAGTTAAATATTTCTCCAAGCCTTCACAAGGCTCGTCTACTTCACGGTAGTTTTGTATTTTAGTTGCCTATGAGTTATCAGGGAGCCATGCTTGCTTGCTTAGAGGCAAACAGCATTTCTCTCTGGTCTAATTACTTAGAGATCCAACGTGGCCAGGCAAATATGCTGGTAAGATCTAGCTAGTCCCACGATGATTGTGGTAGCATGAGAGAATATTTATACCAGCCAGCACAGAATACATGGTCAGATAAACTGCCACATTTAGACTACCCCCCCTATCTACGAAGTGACCTGCAGGGAGGCAATCCAGGGCAGATGCAGAGGCTCTTAGAGGAGTCCTGCAACAATTCCCCTGATTAGTTTACTATAAAAATTGAAAATACAAAATATTTAGTAACATACAGAAAATTAAGATAAGAAAAAGCAATTCCAATTACAAAACGATAATACATGTTACTTTAGGATCCTAACTTGTTTTTGGACCCAAACCAAAGTTCATGACAAAGTGTTTCTAGCTGTCTGATTATAACGGATTATAGTTTGCACTGTCCATAATTTGTGAGAGTCAATTTGCTATGCTTTATGTAAAGTCGGGTGTCTGGAACAAAGTCTGTGGGGCTACTTCTGAAACAGCAATAGCAGTGATCATATGAGTATGAGTCTTTGGAGAGCAGCGATCAGGAACTCGTTGAATTGTCAGGAACACTGGATCGGGTCTCAGGAACACTGGAACAAATATCTTGAACTCTGGAACAGGAGTCTTGAGCACTGGAACAGGTGTGTGGAACATCGGTGTAATATCTCGAACTCCTGAACAGGAGTCTTGAGCGCTGGAACAGGTGTCGGAACATCGGTGTGGGCGTCTTGCAGGGCTTCTTCAGCAAAGGAGCACTGGCACCGGTAACTCTACCTGTAGCTTAATTTTAGACAAGACAAAAACACTTTTCGAGATTAATCACAAATAGAGATTTTAAGGCTTGGCAGGGATCCAAGTCTGGGATGGGGAGAAGAACATAAAGAAGCTCCAACATGGATGGAACAGGGAAATAAGTATGAGAATTGATGATTTTAAAATTGATGAGTCTCGGGGCCGGAGCGATAGCCCAGCGGGTAGGGCATTTGCCTTGCACGCTGCCGGCCCATGTCGGCCTGGGTCCGATCCCGGCATCCCATATGGTCCCCTGAGCACCGCCAGGAGTCATTCCTGAGTGCAGAGCCAGGAGTAACACCTGAGCATCGCTGGGTGTGACCCAAAAAGCAAAAAAATAAATAACTAAATAAATAAAATAAAATAAAATTGATGAGTCTAGTGGATCAGCAGTGGAGCTGATGAATTTAATAGAGGTTTGTAGTGGTCAGAAATTGAGAAGGTAGTAGTTGAGACATAACATAGACACAACATTAATCACAAACATAATGGTGGCCACCACATGCACACACACATGCACACACACATTTGATCGATCAATATATTACAGCTGTATATAAGACCCATCTAGGGTGATAAATGGTAATGAATCAAGCGTTTCACGAATATAAAGCAGGCAAATGATGGTGAGGAAGTGTCTTTTCCTGTTAATAGAGCATTGGGAAAAATTATTTTTGCAAATTATTAAATTTTTTAGTGAGCACTGTTTTAGGAGTCTTGGAGTATTGAGCACTGTAGCAAAAATTTACTGCTTTCCAATATCTTATCCTGTGAACAGAATCATTAGAAAAACAATTTTTCATTGATTTAGCAAACTTTTTTTGTAATGAGCACTGTGATCAGAGTCCAAAGCCTCGAGCATCATAGAAGGAATCTGCAGCATCCAAGTTCTTTTTCTGCAAATACCTGTGAGCAAAAACATTAAAAAAGGAAACTCCAACATTAATCCTTGAAACATTTTGACATTGAGCACTATGCTCGGAGTCCACTCATTTTTCCACCCTTTTGTTTTTACAAGAAAGAAAGCATTTAGGCTGTAAGGCAAGATATTAGACATGAACCATGATCAACAGACTGCAAAACAAGATCATTATTAAAATGAACCAATCCAGGAGGTTTAAACAGCAACTTGCAATTTAAAATTTAAGATTTTATATTGAAAGAATTAGTTGTTTTCTGATTCTTGGAGAATTCTAAGAATTCTTAACAAGTCGCAGAGGAACCCAGAGTTTCTTGGCAGGGTTATCATCTGTAGAAATGAAAGCATAACCTCTTCCCGGATGAGGAGGTGACCTTCAATCCATTTATTATCAATTTTCACCCAAAAGGGTGAATTGACTGTTTTTTGAGTTTGCACATCTTCTTGAAAGTGACGTTCAGCCACGGTATAGGGATCTCCTTGAGGTATATTTAAGAAATTTAAGGTGAATAATGTTAAAGATAAAGAATCCATTGGAGGTGACCTGCAGGAGGCAATCCAGGGCAGATGCAGAGGTTCTTAGAGGAGTCTTGCAACAACATGCCATCCCTATTATAGAGTTTAGCCATAGTAAAGCAAGTAGACAGTGTCAAAGAATGGGCCTCAGTAGATGCGATAGATGGGTGTAGTGAGTGGGGAGAATGTTGCATGACTGAGGGAGAACATGAGGATTGACACAGAAGGAAGATGAAAGATATCAAACATGAGAGGAATTCAGGAGAAGGGCTTATAGGCGAGAGAGACTTGCAGGGGAGAAAGTGACAGGTAAGATTGACGAGAGAAACCAGACTTGGCTTGAGTTACAGCAGAAAGCAGCCATGGAGGGCTCTAAGGCTGAGAGTAACATGATGAAATCGGAGTTGGACATGATTACCCTGAGATATGCTTAGTGGATGGAGCAAGGAGAGACCGGGGAAGGGCAAGCTTTGACACCAAAGTGGAATCGTAGAGTGCTGAATTCTTCCAGCGTGTTCTGTTCTCCCTTTCCAGTTTCCAGTCTAATTGGATTTCACGTGGATGCCCACCTACCCCCTTGAGTATCTATCACTACTCTGAGACTCCAGGGATTTGCAGATATGGATTCTGTAAAGATTCTAGTCACTCACCTTCTACTGATTTTTAGCTTAAAACACAGTAGAAAATTATTGACATTATTTCCTTGAAAACCCTTCCCTGCCTGTACATGTCTGTGTCAATAATTGTCATGTTGGCAATTGGAAATGGGCCGTTGGCAGCTCGCCTAGGAATGTCAAATAGTCTCCATTAGGTTTGAAAGCTCTGGGTTTCAGTAATGGGCTGATACTCTACCTGATATGATTGTACAAAATTACATAATTGATTTCTGGGACACTGCGCCACACAAATTTTATAGGTTTCTTTTTATTTTTGTGCCTCAAAAGGCAAGTGAGCTTTCATTCATTTTCCTCTCTAAGAGGATTTCAAGTCTTGCTCCTGGCTGATCCAGAATAAACTCAGGTGTTTTATAAAGCTATACACCCCATTTGCTCAGTTATTTTACACATCAAAGTGTGTGGTTTTTTCCATGAGTTTCCAGTTGGTACCGCAAAAGTCAGCCTGAGACAGTTTTAATCTAACCAAACTAAGGTGCATAAAATATACAGTTGCCAGAGCAAGAAAAAGAATAATAATAAACACATCTTAATGGTTGCAGTGTTTTTGCAGTGTTTCCTTTTGCAGCTTTATGACTGTTACAAAGGCTGTATTTGTATCCTATGAGTAGTGTATATTTGGTTCATGCAGGCAATTCTTTTCTTTAAAGAACAAATTATTTCCAACCTAGAAAGCCTACGGTCAGAGAACAATGACAAGGAAAGAAAGAATTGGCTTCTGTGCAACCTAATCTCACCGTGGATGAGGGCTACAGGACTAATGGGTCCCCACTCAAGCATGACTGTGCTGTCTGGGCAGAACATAGAGGAAAAGCTAAGCTGACCACATCTGATGACACTGGATAATTTCCCTAATATTTAAACAATGGTCCTAGCAATGGTTTTTCCACCATGGGGGCAGGGATGTAGTGGGTGGGGGAAGAGGGTGGGGGAAAGAAGTGCATAGGCAAAATACATGTGCAGAAGAATGGGTGTGTTTCGCTATCACCATCATATATAGAAAGAATTTATGAAATACAAGAAACGAATAATAAGAGTGATAGCAATCTTAAAGGGCATCAGAGGGTGAGAGGAAATTCACTCATAAAGCAGCCATGCAATGAAATTATTTCTTGTTGTTTTTAGGCTCATATACTAAAGTGAGTCAGAATTAGCCTATATTCAAACATCAGGGTTTGCATGTATGCGTTTTCACTGAAAGGACTCAAAGAAAGAAAACTTTCTCCTTGAGAGATGCATTTCAGTCAGAATTGTTCCATAAAATAAAAAATAAAAATCAATCAATAAATAATAAATAAATAAGTGAATAAATGAATAAATAAATAAATAAGATCAGCATCAACAGCCAACCCTAATCAATCTCAATCAGGTCCAAGTCAGAAAAATGACTGTTGGAAAATACTCTGTGGGACCCTAATACCATCCACCATGTTCCATAACAAGCCTGCATACACATAGGGGTCACTTCCTAGGATTTTTTATTTCTATTGTTATTTTTATTTCTATTTCTTTCTTCTATTGTTCATGGAAGTCTTGATGTTATCCTCTAAAAAAATCCCTATCAGAGATGACTTTACTGTTTTATCCATTGCAAGAAGAACCTTATTGTTTCTTTCAGGGAATAGACAGGTTTTGAGCTACCCACAGTGGTGCTCAGGGTTTACTCCTTGCTCTGTGTACAGGGATCATTCCTGGCCTTGGGTACCATGCAGAGTGCCAGAGTTTGAAGCCAGATCAACCTCATGTAAGGCAAGCAAACTACTGGCTGTACTACTGCTCCAGCCTGGGCTTTATTATTTCTTAAATGAGAATACATTGAATGAAGTTGGCTTTGAGATTTCACTGATTCTCCAGACAATGGTGGGACAGATATGGAGGTACCAGGTGCCCCATTTCTTATGCTCATGCATCATTCAGGGCTTATTCCAGTCAATAAGAGTAGCTCAAATGTCTTGTTCTAAGCATGATTGCAAAGACAGAAAGGAAAGGTACAGGAACTAAAAATCCAGATTAGGTGGCTGGAGAGACAGTACAGCAGGTAGGTGCTTGCCATGCACTCAGCTTACCTGGGTTTAATTTCCAGCACCACGTTGGTGTGCTGAGCACCATCAGGAGTGATCCCTAGAATACCACCAAGCGTGACCCGAAAACAAAAATATCCTAACATTCCCACTTACATGGGCAGAGATCACCTGAAACAGAAGTCTATTCTCTTTCTTCCTTCCTTCTCCCTTCCTTCCTCTCCCTTCCTTCTTCTCCCTCCCTCCCTACCTTCCTTTCTCTCCCTTCCTTCCTCTCCCTCCCTCCCTTCTTTCCTATCCTTCCCTTCCTTCCTCTCCTTCCTTCCTCTCCTTTCCTTCCTTCCTTCCTTCCTTCCTTCCTTCCTTCCTTCCTTCCTTCCTTCCTTCCTTCCTTCCTTCCTTCCTTCCTTCCTCTCCTTTCCTTCCTTCCTTCCTTCCTTCCTTCCTTCCTTTACTCTCCTTTACTCTCCTTTCCTTCCTTCTTTCCTTCCTTCCATCCTTCCTTCCCTCCCTTCCTTCCTTCCCTCCCTCCCTCCCTCCCTCCCTCTCTTCCTTCCTTCCTTCCTTCCTTCCTTCCTTCCTTCCTTCCTTCCTTCCTTCCTTCCTTCCTTCCTTCCTTCCTTCCTTCCTTCCTTCCTTCCTTCCTTCCTTCCTTCCTTCCTTCCTTCCTTCCTTCCTTCCTTCCTTCCTTCCTTCCTTCCATTTTCCTTGCCCTTCAAGGTGTTGCAGATGTGGCTGCATTGCCCAGCTGTGTCAGCAGATGGCAGAAAGGAGACAGGCTTGTCTACACCCAGGGCTCTGCCCCGTGGGCCCTGGATGGTTGTTGGTCTGACATAGAAAAGGACTGGGCCTCCCCACCCCTGGGATGAACCCAAAGCCATGGCAGAGCCTGGAAAGCTACCCGTGGTGTATTCAATATGCCAAAAACAGTAACAATAATGGACCTCATTCCCAACGAATGGAGATGTTATTGGCACCCACTCAAGCAAATTGATAAACAATGGGAAGACAAGTGACAAGTTATTTATTTATTCTTTTGGGGTGTCAAGGAATGGATGAATGAGTGGAGAGTTGTTCTACCCAGTGGTACTCAGGAGCTACTTCTGATTCAGTATTTAGGAGTTGATACTCATGGTGTTCTTTGGGCCATGTAATGCCAAGGATTAAACTTGGGCATCCTGCATGCAAGGCAGGATTTCCACATTCTTTCAGTTATATTTATGACTAGCTTCTTTCTCTTTCCTATAGTGACTGATTCTCTCCAGCTACAACAGTCCTCGGCAAGTAGCTCTGACTCCATAGGGTTGCACTGAGAGAGGACTGCCAAGTATCCACCCAGAGATATGAGATGCCAGCCCTAATATCCTGGAAAGAATTGCTAAAAAAAGTGTGAAGCCTCTGGAACTGCTTTTTTGCTATATACATTGGCATTTCCCTTCATTTTATTCTCTCTGGCTCATATGGAAACCTGTACTGGACAGGTCCCTCTTCTAATACACTTGTTCATCCAATCTTATGGATCTTCTCAGCCCTCTGGGTATACGTGAATATTGGAATCCTGGAACGAGTGCCACTCAGCAGGCTTTCTCAAGATGGATGTAGAGAGGTTATTATTCTGTCCACCTGGGGGCTGCCTCCACAAATGCATTACCCCCAAAATCTCACTTGTTGAGAACAGCTTTGGCGTAAAACTCTTTCCCCTAGATCACTAGTGAAAATGAAATAATTGGGGCAATAATTAGAATAATAATAACAGAACACATACAATCAATTTCTGTTCATTAATTAATTTTATTTTTTATTAATTAATTTTATCCTCATAACAATCCCATGAACTCAGGGTGAGATACTACCTCCATGTTATGAATTTACCCACTGCCACTAGCAAAAGCGTTACAGCAAGAACTCGGGCCCAAGTTCATCAAACTTGTCAGGCCTTTCAAAACGATCCAAACTCCTTACATTAAATGTCCTTGCATTCCATCAAAACACAGTTACATTCAGAGAGGGATGAAAAGAAAAAGCTTGATTCCCTGTCTCCATGGAGAAAGGTCAGCAATCTTCTGAGTAAACTTGCTGGAAAAGCACATCTCTGGGCTCCACTCAAGAGAGAGGGTGTGTCTGCATTCTGGATCTGGCTAGTGGGATGAGTACCTGCAGGCCAAGCCAGATAGGAACTTGTTTACACTCACCATCCTTCTGCTTCTGAGGAGGTCACAAGTTTCAGAGAGCAGCATCACACATTAGAAGAGGCTGGATTCTGCAGCTATCTCTGTGCAGTTGTGCTTGGAGTGTTTGGGGCCAGGGTCTTTGGGAAGTGATGCTCAGCAGCCACTTGAACCCAGGGCTTCACACACGCCAAAGGATATGCTTAAATGCGGCATGGGCCCTTCTCCCTCTGCTCCCAGACATTCTCTAAAGAAGAGCTTAATGCAGAGAACTCACGCTGTGCTGCTTCTCAGATCAGGGAATCTATCTGATTGTATTCAGTACTAGCTAAGCTCTTGTCAGTTTATGCTACAGAAAAACTTGACATTAACTTACTCCATTTCTCAAATTCAAATATTTCAAATATCAGGCAAGGAAGATGACTCAATGACTGAGTGGAGGTCTTGGTCACAATCCCCAGCACGACATGTTCCCCTAAGCACTGCCAAGAGTGACCCCCAAACACAAGTGACATGGCCCTAAAACCAATACGTGTATGTATATATAACATATATATGTAAATGTATGCTAAATTTCATGACCCAGAAGTATAAGTTTATCAACCACCAAGTCAACACTTAGTTAACTAGCTAAAACAAACCATAATTCAACCAAACCCTCATTAGCAATCAACACAAGCGTCCTCACCCCACACACACTGCTTCTGCTTGAGCATTTCTGATCTGATGATCTTATTTGTCTCACTGTCTTGTCTGACTATTTTGTATTCTATCTTAGGAAATCATTTCTGAAAGCCCCCCACCCTTTGAAAAGTCTCTTAAAGTCACAAGTGTGAGTGAATGAGGCATGTCGGTTTATTCCAATGCTCACAGGATACAGAGGTTGACTATACCTTTCCAGCTAATCAATTACAACCCATATGGGGCTGTTTTAATCAGTGCTTCAAGATGCACCTGGAACTAATTAACTCCTGTAGGTAACAATAGAAACACTATAGAAAGTGCGACTGTACTGTTGCAAACAGCACTTACATTTGGTGCCTACTGAAGTGCTAGGTCCCATGAGGTCAAGGCCCAGGAGAACAATCCAAAAACAAATGAGTGACTATTTGGGTCTTCATTCTCACTGTGCGACACTCGGATCCCACCCCCGCCCCACCTTCAGCATGGGGACTTTAATTCACCTGGATAACACAGACACATGGCTAAATTTATCATATAGATATTCATCCACTTAAAACACTTTTTTTTTGCTTTTTTGGGTCACAACCGGCAATGCTCAGGGGTTTCTCCCGGCTCTGCACTCAGGAATTACTCCTGGCAGTGCTCAGGGGACCATATGGGATGCCGGGGATTGAACCCGGGCCGGCATGTGCTGGCCGTGTGCAAGGCAAACACCCTACCCTCTGGGTTATCGCTCTGGCCTCACTTAAAACATTTTTAAAGAAAGTTTGGCAAATGTATAGCTGTACGGTGACAGCTGTGTGACAGATCTATCAAACAAAAAGATAACAAGGGAAACTCACTTATGGCACAAAAATTAGTAATGGGATGGGCAATCTAGAAATCGACTTAGGGTCCTAATGTACTCATATGTTAAGTTATGAGGCAAAGATAGAAAACTTTTGTCTTGTAATGGGATACTCCTAGGTAAAGGGAAGACCTGCATCTGACCAGGAGAGAGCATTTAAAGAAGATAGAATGACATTTCAACCTGGAAATGACTTAGTACGCCAGAAACTCAAGGGAACAAAAATGTGTGTACAATTGGCTCTACTTCATCTCAGTAACTTTGCAAGTAGGCAATAGGTCTGCTCTGTATACAGATATCCTTATTTAAAAGATGCTCTGTGGGTTGAAACTAGTTCTGTTGTGTGGGTCAGGGTTCTGCAAAGTAGTCACAACCTTGTTACTAAAAAATCAGACTTCAACCTCATCCAAGATATCAGGAGTCAGAATGTCTATAGTCTTGTTTATAGGATATAACCTTACCCTGTGGCTTAGAGAATCCCAGGTAGAGACAGCTCTCTTGTGAGAGATCAACTGGGAAACAGACGATGCGTGAAAGATGGCGGGTGTTCCTCTGCAAAAGAACCTAGAAAGAGTAAATGACGTGGAAGTGAATTTCTAAATGAGACCTTAAAGATCAGTATAAGCAAGAAGTAGTTTAACTACATCTATCTAAATAAAACATATGAAAAGCAGTTATGAGAATATTATTCTGCTTCCCAGAGAGATAAATTACATGTTTAACTGTTTATTCCATAAGAAATACAGATATTAAAATGCACACCAATAATAAAAAATAGACAAATATTACGATCCCCAGTGGAATGAGAAAACAGCTATATAGAATACCTTTTTATTCTTTTCGTTTCTATAACCCCCACCGTTAGCCTCCTTCTGTTTCAACAACAAAGCCTCCGTACTAGTCAAAGGGGAAAGGTTTTGAAGTAGCTATTAGAGAGACAGTTTTCTCCCTAAAACATCCAGCACAATTCATCTTTCACATATCAGAACTTCTCAGTGGGAGGTTAAATTCTGAAAGCTGTTTGGTGAGGATTTAATATTACCTCTTTCCATTTATAGCTCAGTGTCCCACTCAACTACATTTGAGGTGTGGGGTGTCCAGTCCTCTATCATTGTTCAGAAACTCTGCCAAGTGCCACTGGAAATAGATGTCACTTGAACAATGAAAACCATATTTTCAAAGGGAAAAGATGAGATGTCCCACACAGGGGAGTTTCCAGCACATTTGAACAAGAATGTAAAGATAAGAGCAGGGCAGAAACCCACAGATGGAAATACTGTAAGAAACTTGGTCATCTGAAAACAGAACAGATTTCAGCTCCTTGACACAGTTCATGATGACATCTGTTGCAAAGTCCAACTTCCTCCTTGGCATTCTAAGGTGTGGTTGAAAAAATGAAACATTTAAAAGGATTAGCACAGAAATTAGCATACACTGCCCTTATAAGAAAATGACCCTATTACCCAGGTGGATGTACGTGGGACTGGTACATCTTTTTCTGGTTTCTCATGAAATCCTGAGCGACTTGCCAAGTTTTGACTTTTTGTAGCAGTGCATGAATAAATACATTTCCATTGAACATATCAAAAGGAAAAATATTGCAAGTGAAATGGGTTTGATTAAAACTGCCATAAGGAATCCCAACACATAACCGATTTTTTCCATTGAGTCTTAATAAGTTACTCTCTCTGATTATCCTTCAGAATCTTTTTTCCTTTCCCAACCTTTGTTTCCTTTACCTAATCTCAACACCCATCATTTCTTTTCCTAAACAACTACAAAGTCCTTTTGAAACCTCTCTATGCATTCACTTAAGCCTCATATCCAATCTTCTTTAAACAGCAGTTTAAACCCATATTTCAACATCTTTTTAGCTTATAGTCATCTTTTTCTAGTTCAAATCTGATCTTCACCCATAGACACAGACAAGCGTGCATGCACACACACATACATACATGACATTAAATTTTGATATCAATATGCCAAAAATAAAAAGGTTGAACAAGGTCAGGGCACTTGCCTGTACAAGGCCCACAAAGATTTAATACCCAGGTCCCCAAAGGGTCCCCTGCGCCCTGCCATGAGTGAACCCTAAGCAAAGAAACAGGAGAAAGCCATGAGTGCCAGAGAATATGGCCCCAATCACATCCATCCACCCCCAAAAAAGCAAAACAAAAAAATTGGAGCAGTAGACATTCACCTCAGTGGTGAATAAGGTCCCTCCCTCTCCACATCTATTCCAACACTTGATTTTTTTCTCTTTGTGACGTCTGTCAGTCTCACTGGTGTGAGGTAATACTCACAATTGCTTTGATTTGCAATTCCCTAGTTGATAAGTGACATGTAGAATTTTTTCATATATCTTTTGGCTATTTGTAAGTCTTCTTTGAGCAGGTTTTTATTCCTCTCTCACCATCTTTTCAGTTTTTGATGGGGTTCATTGCTGTTCTTTGCAAAGTTCTATTAGTACTTTATGTATCTTGGATATCAACCCTTTATCTGATGAGTGGTGAGAAAATATTCCCTCCCAGCCTGATTTGTATCTTTTAATTGTGACTAATTTTTTCCTTTGATATACAGAAGCTTCTTAATTAGATATAGTCTCATTTGTTTGGGTTTCAGTTTGCTTGGCCAATAGTATCGAAAGGCTGAGGATTCCTCTGGCTTCAATGCCATGAAGTCTGCCTTTGTTTTCCTCGGTGTTTTTATGGATTCAGTCGATTGTAGAAGTCTTTCATCTGTTTTGATTTTGCTTTTGTGTATGGTATTAGAAAGGGATCTGAATTCATTTATTTACACATGACCAGTTTTTCCAGCACCATTTATTAAAGATGCTTTCCTTGCTTCTCTTCATTACTTTTACTCCTTTATCTAAGACTGACTATATACCTGTGTCCAGGCCCTGAACTCTCAATTCTGTTCCATTGGTCCATGTATCTCTCTTTATTTCAGGACCACCCTGGTTTGATTAAGTCAAATTTATAGTATGCATTAAAGTTGGAAAGAGAGAAGTCCCCTATCTTTTTTCCCTGATTATGTTGGTGATTTAAGGGTAAGAGATTCTTACATCATATAAATTTTAACAGTGCTTTATCTGTGTCTTTAAAACTATCAAAGTATTTTTATAGTACTGTATTGAATCTATATAATGCCTTGGACAAGTTATTATCAATATTTATCCTTCTAATCCATGAGTAGGGGATATGTTTCAATTATCTCATGTACTTTTATTTTGCTATTTTTATAGCTTTATTTATATCTTTCACCCCTTTTGTTAAGCTGATTCCAAACCTCTTTATTTTTATGAGACACAATTGAGAATGGTATTATTTTTAAATTTTTCCCTCTTCTGTTGCATTATTTTCCTATAGAAAAGCATTGAATTTCTGTTCATTCATCTTGTAGGCTGTACTTTATCATGTAAACATTGTTTCTGGAACCATTTTTCTGGATTTTCAAAGTTTAGTATCATATTATCTGCATATAGTGAGAATTTGACTTTTTGTTTTCTGATATAATGCCCTTCATATCTTTTGCTTAATTTTTATGGCAAAGACTTCCAATTCCAATACAATAATGAACAGTCATGGTGAGAGTGGGAAACCCTGTCTGTGTCTGATATAAGAGGGAAGGTTTTTTATTTTACACATTGAGCACATGGGCTGTGGACTTACATTAAATGATTTTAACTAGGTTTAGGAAACTTCCTTCAATCCCCACTTTTTTAGCTTTTTTATAATGAACGGGTATCATAACTTGTCAAATGCTTTCTGCTCATCTATTTATGTGCTCATATAATTTTTACATTTCCATATGCTAGTACATTGCATTACGTTGATTGTCTAAGTATATAAACAGTTCTTGTATCCCAGAAGTGACTCCTACATAGAAATGGTACATGATCTTTTAAATGTATTGTTGCATTTGGTTTCTAATATTTTTCTCCTCCTTTAAATTTAAATTTAATTTTTTATAAAAAAAAGGCAACATGATTTACAAAGCTGTTTTCTAATATTCTGGTGAGTATCTTTGCATCCATGTTTATTGGAGATAGAGGTCTATAGTTTTTCCTTTTTTTCTTATGTTTCTGTTTGCTTTTGATACTAGGTAATCAAAGAAACTGGTAAGATTTCTTTCATTCAACTTTTTGAAAGAGCCTGAAAAGGATTAAGGGTAGGTCTTCTTTAAACATTTGGAAAAACACAATAGTAAATACATCTGGGCCTGAACTTTTGTTTCAGGAAAACTTTCAATTAGCATTTTGATTTCTTTGACAGTAATTAACCTGTTCAGATATTCTGTTCTTGATTCAGTTTTGAAAAGTTAAAAAATCCAGAAATGTATCCATTTCCTCTAGGTTCTCTGAGTATTTGAGTTTTGACTATCAATATATTACTATCACTAGCAAAGTCTTGTGCATTATAATAGGATCTTAATAAATATTAGTTAAACCCATGGAGCATTTTAGATCCAATGGTTTAAGAGCACCATCTGTGTATGTTGGCTCCAGCATATTCACTCTTGTCAAGTCAATATGCATGTAAATATTTTAATCACATTAATAAAGGTGTAAAAAATGTCATATCATCACATCTGTCAGAACAAGAAGCCCAAAACATTGACTAGCAAAGGGGCCATATTAAAGAGGTTCCAACAATAACATCCATAGTCTTTCTAGGTCCTCTGGTATAGGCAGTCACGAGTTCTAAATGGTTGCTGTGAATTTTGATGTGGAGTTACAAGTCAGAGATCAAGACAATATCAAGGGAAACAACTTGCACTTTAACAGGATTCGCATGAGATAATGCAGTACTGAAATCCGGCTGCCATCTAAATGTCCATGTATTCAGCAAGTTTCTGAAGGTATGCTTTTTGTCATTTTTAATAAAATTATTTTCCTAGTATAGTAGAGACAACTGGCTAAGATAAAACATTTCAGATATTTTAACTTCCAAAAGTGTAACATCATACATATCTTCAAATAAGTGTTTAATAAATAACAAAAATCAAATAGATAACAAAGGGAACTTGGAATCGTTCTCTATACAATATCTCATAAGACAGACAAATTCATGTTACTGTGACCACAATCAGGATACAAGAAAAATTTAAAGTTCGGTGAGTTTCCTTACTCAGTAGCTCAACCTGGATTCAAACTGACCTCATTCTTCATGACCCAACACCTCCTCTGAAAAAAGAAAATAGAGGGGCTAGGGCAGTGTAGTGTAGTGTAGCAGGGAGGGCGTTTGCCTTGCACATGACTCACCCAGGTTCAATCCCTGGCATCTCATAAGGTGCCCTGAGCACCACTTGGAGTAATTCTTGAGTGCAGATCCAGGAGTAACCCCTGAGCATCGCTGGGTATGACCCCAAAAGCTAAAAAGACAGAGAAAATAGGTGTCAATAGGTTTTTGCTATATGGCATAGAAAATATTAAGTGTCACCTAAAATGCATTCACACTATCAATTTTTACCACCTAGTACATTGCATTTTAAATGTTTTGCACACAACTTTTCCCAAAACAAAGTCTTTACATCGAGCTTAGATTTTTACTCCAATCATAGACAAAGGGTGAGACATCTTCAGAGTTCCAGGCACGTTCTTCGCTATTTCACTCACACAGAGGTGTGCTCTTAATTTTTTCCTGTTTCATTCAAAAAGCAATTCCACTACCAACCTGAGGTTAGCTGCATTAATCTAATGTCAACTCCATTATTGTTAATTATTTTATGGTGGCTATATTTTAGCAGAAGGGGTACAGTGATCCCTCGTGTCATCCGATAGCCCACCAAGAATCATATTGAAATAACTACATTGATTTCCAGATCTCAGCAAGCAACGAGGACATAATTAAACTTTTATCTCTGCAAATTTCCCTGTCTTTTTTTTTTAATCTGGTTACCTATTGTTCGCTAGACTAATCTTATTTTGCTACTCAGGTGGGCCTAAAATTTCATTCAATGCTTAAGAAATAAATTAAAATGAAAGGCATGTAATACTGGACATTTCTCAGATAGGAATTTCCATTGGCATATTTTACCGGGTTCACTTTTTGGCCTATTTCTTACTTGACTTTAATAAAGCTATACTCTATTGAAGTTAAATAAAAGCATTCCTCTGAGCACTTGGAGTTAAATTAAAATAGCTATAAATTTTAAGAAGCAGCCGCTTAATGATTTCACTTGACCTGCCTAAGAAGAAATAACCTATGGCAGTGAAACAAGGAGGCTCTACCGGGACGGCTCAGGAAGCCTCTGCCCGCGGAGTACCCGGCATTTCCCCTGCTACGGCTCCTCTGTCTTCTCACTGAAGTGCAATTCGGCCGACCTGATGAGAAGGAAACTTTCTTTTGGACTTCCGAAATGTTTTCTTTCATTACAAAAATAATCAAAATGGGGCCGGAGCGATAGCCCAGCAGGTAGGGCGTTTGCCTTGCACGCTGCCGGCCTGTGCCGGCCCGGGTTCGATCCCGGATCCCATATAGGTCCCCTGAGCACCGAGTGCAGAGCCAGGAGAAACCCCCTGAGCATTGCCGGGTGTGACCCCAAAAGAAAAAAAAAATCAAAATGCCAAGCTGAAGGATCAGAGATGTGGAGGATAAACAGGCTGAAAATAAATCCAAATCCACATTCCCATGAACTGTCTCTGCCACACTGGACAGTGACTTCGTCCCTCTCTGCCTCCATTCTTTTCTCACTGATAATCTAAGCAGCTCTATTGAGACCAGATTCTGAACGAAGGATTGCCTCCCATGCTCAATGGGAAGGGGTACCCAATGAGAAAAATTGTTTGAATGAAAAAGTTTATATATTTATATATATATATATATATATATTACTTGATCACTTGAATCCCGTTATTCATCGATTTGCTCGAGCGGGCGCCAGTAACATTTCCATTTATATATATATATATATATATATATATATATATAACAATTTATACATATATAACAATTTATACATATATAACAATTTATATATATAAATTTATATATATATACATTTATACACACACACACAGACACTGGGGAAAGGAGTGTCCTTTCTGGGGGGGAAAGGAGTCAGAGCCAGCAATACTCAGCAATCACTCCTGGCTGGGCACACAGGAATTACTCCCGGCAGTGCTCAGGGGACCATATGGGATGCTGGGAATTGAACTCAGGTTAATCCTTTGTGCAAGTCACAAAGGCGTGCAAGGCAAACACCCACCATGCAACCGTTCTGGCCCCCCCACATTTAAAATATTTTTAAATTGAGCTATTTAATTAAAAAACCAACAATTGTCAACCTCATAATTTTTATAACAAAGTTCCTAGTATTACTGATTTTCTTTGCTCTTGGCACAATTTGGCTACTGTTCCAATCTTGGTTTCCATCTTGTCTATAGTCCAACTTCACAGAACATTCTACCACCAAGAGCCTAGTCTTGGATCAGCGACCTGGACACAACTATCCCTCAAGGCCTTCCTTCACCTGACAACACAGGAGCATTCTCAGGGAACTAGCTCCCTTTCTTTCTCCTGCACTTTACCCTGGGACCAGTGACTTCCCCTGGCTTCACCTCAGGGCCTCTACTTAGAAATTCAATAGTGAAAGGACACCGTCAGCACTCAGCAAACACAGACGTCCGCTGCCGCTACACCACCCTGGGCCCCAGCCAGCAATGACGTGATTTAGCTGCAGAACTGTTGATGGTGAATGGGTGGGGAGCCACAAAGGAGGAAGAGCAATACCGTAGACAGTTTACCAATACCACCCTCCTGCTTGGCCCTAGGACCTCTCCTGGGAGGTGCCCAGGGAAGTGAGGGCTCATGAAGACCACAGCAGCTCCCTTTTAAGGGTGGACACTGAAAACCTCCATCTAGTTTCCTGGGATCTCAGAAAGGACTTTATGGAGAAGACAAAGAGTGAATCAAAAATAATTCATCTTGGAAAAAATGAGAGATGAGAGAGACAGAGACAGAGAGGCAGAAGGAGAGAGGGAGCACATTCCCAAGTGGGAATGGGTTTTCTCAGAGGGAAGAAAGGACATTTTAAAGGGAAAAAATATATACCAAAAAAGTAAATGTTTCCCATGAATGGATTGTATCCCTTAAACTTAAATGGACAAGGAGGGACCCCTAGAGTGGCCAGGTGTGGGTGCCTCACAGGCAAGATAGGGAACTGGGTATCTCACACACACTCTTCCAAAGACATCTTGGGTGTTTCAGGCTGCCCCAACGTGGGGTCTATTGTTAGAGGGAAGAGCTACTGAATCCTCCCTCGATGGGGCCTTCATGGGTCTTGACAAACTCCATCTGCTTCTAACTTTATGAAATTCACCCACATTTCAAAGCATCCCCAATTTGACTGCCTGCTTCAGAAGATACACATAGGATAACTTCCAGAGATCACTGGGGTGCCCCTGTCCCTGACCACCCCGTCTCAGCAATGCATCCTCTGTTACTGGCTCAAAAAAGTGGGAGGTGAATGAAGCAAGTAAGACTGGGGGTCAGGAGAAGGGTAACCCGGGAGGCTGTGATATAAAGCAAATGAAGCTTTCTTAGAGTGAGTCTCCAAGCAAGCCCCCTGAGGGTGTGAGGAAGTACCCTGAGAGTTATTTTCATCCCCAAATCTGGATGAGGGAGGACCATCAAAATGAGGGCTTCTTCATGAATAAAAATCGCCCATAATCAGAGTGGCTGAGTTACGTGCAAAGATCAAGCAAACTTTATCTCTTTCCTAAGAGGCTCGGTGCCCTCCTGCCCAGGCAGCCCCTGGGACCCAGGTTACAGTACAGAATATGACTCCGCACTCACCCTTTTTGCTATGCGGAAGCGAGTCTGGCTACAGACAGGGGTTTCAAGGACTTAGCAAGTGTCCGGAGTCCACTTTGCACACCCCGCCCAGGCTGACCCCACTGCTCTTTCTCTACAGAGCCCACTTCCTTAGGTCTGAAGGTGAGCCCTTTTCCCTGAAAACCATCCTTTTTGGAAATCATAATCTGCCCTTTTTGCTGCTTGGGACCTCATGATTTATAAGGGTTTCTGCAGTCTTCTTTTATATTTAAAAGCCCTTATGCAAATTCTGCCAGCAGCACAGCAAACTAAAGTTTTGCATTAATGCTCTGTATTATTCACATACAAAAATTCCATTTAAATCTCATTAAGCTGGTGACATAAATCTAAACAAACTAGAAAATGCCCCGTTAAGGTGGAAAAGTGACATATGTCTTCCAGTGCCCCAGAAGAACAAGGCAAAAAGAAAAAAAATTATAAAAGTGCTTCCCCACTTGGGACAAAACACCCATGAACGCATTTGACTATTTGCCGCTTTCCTGCTTTTATCTCAATAACATTCAAATGAAGTATTTGTCAGCAACTATTTCTGGTAATGTGACGTATGTGATTCAGGGAGACTGTGAGCTGAGTTCTGGAAACTTAGCAGCATCCTGAGAAATCCTGAAAGGTCTGTCTGCTAAAGGCATCTTTTTTGATTTCCCTCTAGGCATTTCTTGGGGTTCACATTATAATTGATCTGTCATGTAGCATTAACAATATACCTTTCAGGGACTTGAAGATTAGCAAGGCTCCTGTGTTGCCTGTTGCAGCTTGCTCAACAGGGGAGTGTCCTACATATCAGGAATCTTCACATCTAATCCAGTTCCCCCTTAAAAACAAATATAATCTCACCCTGCTCCCCAAAGCCTCATGCTAGGTCTGGTAAACTGCAGGACCATTGCTAGGTGAGAATTGTTCTAAGCTGTCATTCTCTACTGTGTCTAGAGCTTTGGGGAGGATCAATTGGAGACTTTTGCTGTGACCAGCCGAGGTAGTCGCTTTCCTTGATGTGGAAACATTCAAACTGGTGCTTTGAATGATGCTATTCCAATACTGCCATCATTTACATCTCCTCCTTAAAAAAATTAATTTTGGCATAGCTGTCAGCAAGGGCAGGACTCTCCCTGAAGGCTTAATAAGAGTTGCTTAAATAAAAGGAAAATCCCTTCTTGCTGAAAGGGATTTGAACTCTTCAGCGCTGTTCACAGCGCTCTGACTAGGGATCAGAGGGTCCACCAGAAAAGAAGACAAACTTGATTCCAGGCCCCAAGGGCCCAGTTCTGATCTCTGTGGTTGTCTAGAACCAGAGGCAGTCATGGTTCCCACTCCTACCCATTTTAGAGGAAAGGTCGGAGAATAAAAGAGATGCAGAGAGGGGGTGGAGAGAGCAGCTATATAGGGAAATACGGGCCATGAGACAAGGTCACCACGCTCACCCAAACATGCCTTAGGAGGCATCTCTAGACTCTGTCTCCACAGACTTCACCCTTCCTATTGGCTCCCTCCAGGGAACTTGCTCCACTGAGCCCCGGCATTAGTGCAAGCTCCCTAATGATGCTTCAGGCAGGACTGGACACTTCTCAGTTCTTGGATTCATGTTGACAGGTCAGACCACTGAAGCAGACCCCATCGTGACCCGTTCCCTCAATGCATGGATTAAAATCTTGGCTCTGACTCTTATGGAGATAACCTTGAGCAAAACACTAACCCTTCTCTCTCCCATTTTCTTCACCAGTAAAATAGGAGCTGTACACGTAAAATAAGGAGTTAAAAGATGAACAATTTTAAACATCAACTGGAAAAGGTTGACATAATTTTCAATGATCATCATCCTAATATTATTAGTACTATTGCTATTATTACTGCTACTTTGAATACCGTTATTTTGTATACATATACAAAACTCTATCTCATATTCATTGGTATAAAACAAATAAAGTGTGGAATTCCTTTCTGGAACCTAGAGTGGGATTTAGTGCTAGCCTGAGTAGATGTTAATGGATAAATAAGTGAATCAGTGACCTGAAAGCAGTCTTAGATGTTCAAATACAGAATTTCAGGAATATTGTTATGATGCTTTCTTTTTTTAAAATGACTGAACACTATTGAAGAATTGAATCTTCATGACTGCATAACACAAAGGATGTAATCTGACAGGGGTTGGCAGATGTAAATATCCATGAATCCATCACAACAGTCAGATAATAAACCATTAGGAGACCTTTTTTCCCTCTACTCTCTGGAGCCCCTTCTCTGCTTTCTACTACCAGAAAATTGTGTTTTATGATCTTGAGTTTCACTCATACAGTATATCCCCACTACAGTCACCTTTTCTACTCAGCAAGCTTACAAATTCATTCCTGTTATTATATATAATATAATATATTCTATAATATATGCATATATAACTATGTATTGGGTACAGCTCCTCTTTAAACCCACTGGACCTAGCGTGGGACAGTTAGAATTTATCAGGAGACTACAACCCTGGCTATGTTGAGACTACCATTTAAGATTATAGGAAGGATCATACTAGTTTGCCCTCAAGCAGGCAAGAGTGACCCTTTCAGTATACAGAGAACAAGATATTCAAAATCACCCTGGTGCAGATAATAAGAAGGACCTTTGTGGGTACCATCTAGATTACATAAGGCTTTGAAATTAAGATGTATTATAGAAGAAGGATTAGTCCTTCTAATCCTTCTGAGATCAAATCATTTGTAATCCTTTGTTTATATCTATTAAAGGCTGTGGCACCACCCTTCTACACTCTTCTGTCTAGAAGCTATTTAGGATTCTTTGTTGACACGACCCTCCGTGAAGTCTTAGGATTACTTTGGTGTATATAAGAGGAGTGACTTGAGGTACTCAGCCCTTTTCTTGGTAGGGCTCTCTCTCGGGTGAGATCCTCTCTTTGGTAGGACTCTTTCTCTGGTGGGATTCTCTTGGGCTCTCATGTATGGTCTAAGTTCTGACCAGAGCTACCGTTCTTTCAATATATTGAACTGCGGTGGTAGAGCTTTGTACTACTAAAAGTCTTTCGGAACTGCACCAGACTCATGAGTTTTCATCCCATTCCTCCACATCCACCTCCCCATTCCTACAGCTCCCATTCCTCCACCTCCATGTTGGCGGGTGTGGCTGTGAGCTCCCAACCACCACAGCCAGCAACCCTGGAAGAGAGACACTCCAGACCCAACCACTCCAGACCCATATCTGCGATGCTCTTCCACATGGAAGCAACCCATGGAGTTCTGAGTATGGTAAAGGGCTAGGCCCAGCCCCTGTCCAAGTCCAACATAGCTCCAAGGGTTCGGTCACACATGTGGGGGAAGGTCACACTGGCTGAACTTGGAGCAGGAATTTGGGCTCCTTCCATTCCTCCACCTCCATGTCGGTGGGTGTGGCTGTGAGCTCCCAACCACCACAGCCAGCAATCCCAGAAGAGAGACACTCCAGACACACAGTTCCGCCAGCAACACTGGAAGAGAGACATTCCAGACAAACAGCTCCGGCCGCGTGACAGTCTTAGATAGTACTAGAAGTTAGGACTAGGTTCTTCCCAGGTCTCTCACATTTATACAATGCATACAGTTCTAGGCAGGTTCTAGCCATGCCCCGTCATCCCAGTGAGCCTAGCAAGAAGCCAGAGGAAACCTCACACCATGAGGTCAGTCATTCTCAACATCTGGACTCCACAGCTCTTCAGAGCTCTACCCAAGAGAAAAGCTGATCTCTTCCCATTGAGGTTCATCAGTAAAGCTCAAGACAAGAGCCTACTACTGAGAGTATACCACCTACATGGCAGAGCCTGGCAAGCTACCCGTGTTGTATTTGATATGCCAAAAAACAGTAACAATTATGGACCTCATTCCCACGATCTGAAGGAATGGTTTGAGGCTCTTCATGTTCCTGGAGCAAGCAGATGCCCTTGGGCCACACTTGCTTGTAACAGGACATATGGAGATGTTACTGATGCCTGCCCAAGCAAATCAATGAACAATGAGAAGGCAAGTAGTATAAGTGAACTATGTTTATTCACAAATATTATAAATATTAATTACAAAATATATTCTAAAGTATGGCTACACCGTAGTTTGTCTATTTCTTGTTAATAGACTTTTGAATTATTTCTAGAATTTTCCTATTCTAAAAATGCTGGATAGAACATTAGGATATGCTTTCTTTTCTCTTTAGTAGCTATCTACCAGTTGAATAAATTATCACATAACAAGAATAAGTCTAATCTTTAACCAGCTGCCAGACTGTTTTAAAATGTGGTTGGGATATATTTTATTTCCAACCAGCAGAGTATGAGGGTTCCATTTCTTGATATCCTCGATAATATTTAGTATTGTCAAGCTATTCAATTTTTCGCTGATAGGTGGCTATCAGAATGAAAAGTCACTTACTGTGACTTTTATTACTCTTTGCTGACTAACGCCGATCAACTTTTCATGTACTGCTTTGCTATCCATGTATCTTTGACAAATTCTTTAAATCTTTGGCCAACTTTGGGTTGTTTGTATTATTAGTATAGAATTTTGGTGGGGGTTATTTCCATTTAAAGGATAAATTGAGACTCTAGAGAGATAGTAGAGGGGAAAATGGCTTGGTTTGATCCCTGGCATTTCACATAGTCCCATAGTACTATAAGAAGTGATCCCTTAACACAATGCAGGAGGAAGCCCTGAACACTATCGGGTGTGCCCCTTCCAGCAAGCAACAAAACCTAAGAAATACCAAGCTTTAAGTGTTTATTTGGCATGGATTAGTTGAGATCGGACAGTAAGAAACTGGATATAAGGATTTTCCACAAACAAAGACTAAAGTATAAATAGAAAAGAATTAAAAAATAGATACATGTGGTAAAGAAGCGGGATAAATAAAAAAGAACTAAAAATAATAATACGGAATTTTAAAAAGGCATTTATAGAGAAAAAGGAAAAGCATTTATAGAGAAAAATTGGAAGCGGAGCAGGCAGTTTGGTTGGCTAATTGTGCTATTTGGAAAATGCCTATTGCCTGTGATTGGTGATCTTTGGCTTTGATTTTTTAGATCTTGAGGCCTAGGCCCCTAAATAGGGTGTTTGGGTATTAAAACTACCTCTATCCAATGGCATTCTCATGTAATTAATTTACCAGATATCCTAAAGACTTGTTAAGTATTTTGCAAATACTTAACAAGTCTTAAGGATAAAAATATCAGACTTTTATCCAGGTCTAAAGGATAAAAATTTGTTGTTTCTATTCTTTTATAGAAGATCCAAGGTTTTTCTATCACTTCACTTGATACAAGTGTATCACTTTGATACAAGTGAAGTGACTTGTTCATTGATTTGCTCAAGGGGGCACCAGCAATTTGTCCCTGTACACTTGCTAGTAGAGCCCAAGGGCCTCTGCTTGCTCCAGGAACATGAAGATCCTCAAACCATTCCTTCAGGTCATGGGAATGAGGTCTATTATTGTTACTGGTTTAGGCACATCAAATACTACTCAGGTAACTTGCCAGGCTCTGCCCTGTGGGCAAGCAAAGTTTTGCATTTACTGATTTGGTAGATCTCATGTTTTCAGTGTTACATCTGAAAAATCCTTGACTAATCCAAGATTACAAAGATTTCCTCCTAAGTTTTCTTACAGAAGTTTTTATAGACTGGGGCTTTAAATGTAGGTCTATGTTTCAGTTTTGGAGACTTTCTACTGGTATTTCTTTGTGTTTGCTAATCTTGGTTATTTGTCTCTGCCATTTTAAACTATTACTGTATAAAAAGAAGGGAGCATAAAAAAATATCCTCAGGAATGCAAAGAATCACAACTTTTGCTTCCCAGGCATCTGTGTTAAGATGCTATCATACATAGGTCAAGGAATCTTAGAAAGAAGATCCAAAAGAGAGGATAAGTAATGGAAAGTCCTTGATTAAGCCTAATTCAAAACTCACAGCCATCAAACATATCAGAACAAAAGGAAAAAGGGGAATGGGGGCTCCCAGCAATGGGGCTGAGGAAGGGAAGAAAAATTGAATTATAAATGCTGATGACTTATTGGATGTACTTGATTATTTGGGTGAAAATGTATCTTTTTATTCGTAATATTTTCAATGACAAAGGAAAAAAGTTTAAAGAATAATATTAAAATATTTTATATATAATCATTAATTCCAGGAAAAAACAAAACATTGTATAAGAAAGCAAGTCTATCTAATATCACTATGCCATATGGCTTGACAATAAAATTGTCAAGTAATTCTAATTCTTTATAATATTTAAAAAATACTGTTCAATACTTAACCAAAACATATTATGTCGACTGGGAGACTTGGAGAGTTGGGGGAGATAGTGATCAAGTACAATCTTCAAGTCCCACCAAGGAACATAAACATGTATTTTCTAAAGAGAAAGAACCAGCACTATGTGTGTATTCCTTAGAAGCATGAAAGTAAATGCCTAAACTTAACAGCTGAAAGAATTTGACGCAATTGTCGGAGTGTGGGATGCTATATTGGGTACTCTGAGTTGGGGTGGGGGAGTGGCCGGGGGGGCAGTGACAAGGAAATTTCAGAAAGAAGTGGGGAGGACAAAAGAATGAGAGTGTTTACTTTCCGAAACTATGTACCTATATCATTTTGATTATTTTCAATTTTTTGTTCTTATCAGTGAACAGTTACTTCAAAAAGCTTACTTTCAATTTGTCAGTAAATCTTACCAACAGAACCTATAGCTATAGAAAGTCCACTGGGCCGGGCCATCTGGTCCCTGCAGCACTCTGCAGTCTTGCCCTTTCCCTTTGTCTTGTGAGAGCATCTCTTACATGCCGTTTATTCTGTTCCCCTGTACAACTTCTATTTCCATCTTCACAATCTTTCCCACCCTGAAAGAGTCCCCAAGAGGTCACTCTGTGCTAAAATTGGGCTAAATCACTGCTTTCAAAGGAAAGGTTATGCTTCGGACAGGATTAAACGCAAGCTCGGGCAGAAGTCATTCATAAGACTCCAGCGACAACCACTTCTATTCTAGGTGGTATCCGGCCATCTTCTGTGCAGACAAAGTCAGTTCTTTGCAGGCTGTTGGCTGAGGGGCCTCACTACGCTCTTCACTGGCTACTCTGTTCAGGGGGGGGGGGATGTTGGGGAAAAGAGCCCAGCCTCAGACAATGCAGCAGCTGCCTTGACTAAGAATAGAATCCCGTGTTTGATTTGAATTAGCCATTTGAAACAAGAGCAAAACAGCTCTGAAAGTAGTACCATCTGTTTTCCTTTAAGGCTGGGTCATAAATAACAAGATGAAAATATATTTCCTGTTCTGGATTTGTGACCTGAACTGCCTTCTGCTACGTTGTCACTGACCACTTTTGCTGTACAAGCACATGACGTTAATCGGGCAGCTGTGGGCTGGAAGGTAGTTAGAATTTGTTGTTTTGTTTTGTTTGTTTTAATCCTTACACTTAAGAAGAGTTCCTTTATTTTGTCTCTTTCTAGTTGAAGAGTGAAATATGAATTGTTCTCTTATTATTTCTTAAAAGCAATTAGCTCACAAAATAATGCAGTGAATAAGCAGTGTAAAACTGTTGCTGAAAATTTCTGCTTGGTAAAGAATATCTTCTAGGTCAAGGTCAAAATGAATGAAGATGGAAGGTAAAAGGCTGGAAGCTTATCCAGCATCTATTACTTACCAAGCACGGCCCTGATAACCCAAGAATAAAAGCATGGTGAGATAGTGAGATGTGAGAGAGAGAGAGACAGAGACAGAGACAGAGAGACAGAGAGAAATCCACAAAAGTAATGATTATTTTTTTCCATGGAAATCACCAGGCAATCCTTGACTAGTTCTTTGCTGGAATTACAAGCAATTTTTTTCAGTTATCTTTTAAATTCATATTCACATTGAAAAAGCTCTAGTTCTTTCTCTAAAAACTCAAAAGGAAGACCATTGGAGACTGGTAAACTGTCTGATTTTGGGCTCACATGGGCAGTACTCAAAAGGGTCTTGAAACCATTTCAAATGAGAGGCATGCAAACATGAAATGAACCCTAATAGACTGTGGTTTCTGCAACTTTCAGAGCAGCCAGCCATGAAAGAAGCCATACCCAACAGTGAACGTCTTCACATGTTAAAGTGTGGTTTCCTAAAATGAAACACAAGATGGAATCAGAGTGACCAAGTTCTATCTGTCAGTTAATGAAAGCACTACTTGGGGACTGGCGGTAGCTGGGTGTGTGTGTGTGAGGAAGCGGATCCTTGGCAATGAGGGGGCCGGAGCCAAGGATCCCCCATTGTCAACAGCAGAGGACATTATACAAGCCGAGGTGGGGAAGAACCTGCCGTCTCATTGGGACTAACGTGACGCCTGCTGACATGCCTTCCTGCTGGAGACTCAGCCCACCGGGCCATTGTGGGCTAGTCTGTCATATTAATCATCCTTAACACATAACAACTTAAAACAAAAATAATTTTAATAGGTGGTCTACTTATTCATATTCCCGTGTCTGAAAAATAGTCCTCTGTCCCCAATCCACCCTTTTCAGCCAGAGTTGTGGGTCTCCCCACACACCTCCAAAGGGCGGGGCCCTTCCTGACTCCACCCTGGCCAGAAGCCTTCATCCATCTCCAAATAGGGTCAAGGTGCTGGTATCTCTGCGCTTTCTCTCCCAGCAAAACCCACAGGAACCTTGGGGAAGAACAAAAAGGCAACATGCTGGAGAACAATGCCTTTGGGTCTTCCTTTGGGAGAGTTCTGTGATTGCTTGGCTTTGTTTTTTTTAAAGACCCTGAGAAGCCATCCACCCAGCAAACTAACCTGTTTCAACTTTGTTAGTGTAAGTAGATTTTACCTCAGAATCCTTCTATGACCAGCAAATTTGTTTTCCGTAGAAACAACACAGAAAAGCAATAACATGAATGCCACCTATTTCAGAAAGTCACTTCTGACCACTTACTCCATCAGCTTTGGTCTCTCTGCCATTGGTGTCCAGCTTGTGCTTCTAGTGGGCTCTGTTTGTCAAGACTTGTTATGTGCTATGTGAATGGCAAAATAATGCCAGTCATAATCAGAACAGATACCACTAGCTAAGAACTAGCCACTCTGTAGACATAATGAGAGATGTTTGGCAGGAATACCTCCCACTTATTAGTTTCTAATAACCCTGGAAGCATAAACCTAGCCCCAACTTATCAATAAGGAAACCCAATCTTATGGATATAGTAGTGTGGGCAACTCAACTAGAAAATCAGGCTTAGGCTTCAGTTCTAGACACAAGCCATATGAAAAACTCTCTTCCACTGTTCTCTCCAGTGGAATTCTACATGTTGACAGCTCCTTGATATCCAGAGACTTTCTTTTCATTCATAGTGTTAGCATATATGCGAAGTGATTGGCAGCAGAAAAATTTTAAAGAGCTTCATTAGAACAACAATCTCCATACCAACATACACACGCCTTTTGCAAAGAGTGTATGTTATGCTCTTCCCTTTTTATAAAGGCTTTTAAATTTTATACTGAAGAAATTTTTTCTATCTCCTAAGATGTATATTTTTCTTCCTTTACTATTGATATAAGGCGTAGATTATATGCAGAAATGAAATCAAGCTGGATAAAAGGTGAACATAAGAAGTGTGATAGGCAAGGAAGAGAAGAAACAGATTTTCAGGAGAGAACACAGACTTCTCCAGAGTGGGGAAAGCCCAAGGATCAGACCTTATTCTGGAACAAAGTGCGTGGCTTGTGCTTTAAGGTGTCTGAACACTTTACCACCTATTGGCATGACCAAATAAAACAACCTTGAGCATGCCTGCCCTCAGAAGACCCCAGGAAATCTGGTTCCACACATTCTGGGGATGCTGGATACACGTAGTATGCTAGAGATGTGTTATGAATAATGTCGTCACTGTCCTCCTATAGAAGCAGAAGGATCTACTGGCTGAGTGTCTGGCTATAGAATGGGAGTTAAGCATGGTACAGAGCAGTGAATGACTGGATTATAACTCTAAACTGTCAGGGGAATGTTTTCTTACAAGCTGTATGACCTTATAGTTCACCCCTCCTTGCTCAGCATTCCCTATCTGCAAAATGGTATAATGCGACTTACAACCATAGCCCTGATGTGAGTAGCAAAAGAGAATAAGTCAAGTAAGAAAGTCTGGCATATAGCAATAAGCCCTCAGCGATTCTTCTTTATGTTTTCCTCTATTCATAGGCTGAACAGATCTCTGGGCTCCTCATTCCATGACTATTTAAAATATTAATAATAATGTTAATAATAATAAATGATATTGAATGCTGACCACATTCTCAGTGCTTTTCAGATGTTTTCTCCCTCCATCCCCTTCAGCCCCCTTTAGGTCATTATTTCTGTTTTCATTTTACAGATGGGGAAACTGAAGGCTAAAGTCATTGAAGACCTTGTGCAGGGTCGTTTCATAAATTACAGTACTGGCTTCACACCAAATTATGTCTAACATAAAGCCCACATAGCTTATCACCAGCATGAATGTTGTCTGTATCAGCACAGGGTCATCAACTACAGCCATACTGCTGTCGCGTGTCTGCGCTTCCCAGACCCTGCATCCCCGTCTGCCTTTTATGGTGTCCACCATCCTGGATTTTCCTTCCAGGTGAGTGAGACTCCTACCCACTCCCACTACTCCTGAGTTCCTTCTCAAACACCTGCCTCTCATCCCTAAGCCAGGTTTGGTCCCTGTGTATGGAAACATTAGATTCTTTACTGGTTCAACATCTCCCGAACTGCATACGTGCGTTATGAAGAATCATAGTAGGGAAATAGCTAGAGCCAAAAGGCAATAAGAGCCAAGAGCAGAGCCTGGTTCTTAGTAGGGAGTTTGCTCCTGGGGAGGGGAGAGGGGATCTAGGTCAGGAAAGGGACCACTATGACAATGATATAGAGAAGTGGTCACTCTGGACCAGGACTAGGGTGCTGAAAGAAGATATAGTGATATGCTGATAGCTTGTATTGTTAACATTATTGTAAACCACATACCAAAAAAATAAATAAAAGGAGGAAAAGGAAGAGAAAAGAAGAGAAAAAAAAGTATCTGCCATGGGGGTGGGGGTGGGAGGACTGGAAAAATTGGTGAAGGTAAGACACTGGTGATTGGCTTGATATTGAAATATTGTATGCCTAAAACTCAATGACAAATAACATTGTAACTTGGTAATTCATAGTGATTCAATTAAAAATAAAAGCTTAAAAAAAGAAAAGGGAAAAAGATGCTTTCTGCTCTTCTTTGCTTCCACATCACATAGCCCCTGGCAATAGAAATTTTCCTGAAAGGATGGATAAGTTCCTGACTCATCATAATGTATGACATTTCAGCTCTCTTTTGGACTTAAGAAGCGTGTTGTCAGTGACAGAGTTCAGAAGGTACTTTCTTCTACTTGGTCATTCTAGGAACAGTAAAATGTTTACAAATATATCACTGTAATTTTTAGCACATAGCCATGTAATTTCTCTGTGCTGTATTATTTTTTGGCATGTTTCCTCAGAGAATTTTATAATATGAAGCCACATGTCCTTCATGTTCACCTTGCATCCAGTTTGGTTTCATTTCTGCATATAAACGAGGTCTTATATCATTAGTAAGAGAAGAAAAAGTTACACCCAATGGTTATTTCCAAGATAAAAGAAAAATGAGGGTTAAGGGAAAGACTTCAAAGTTAATTTGCCAAAATCCAGCTCCATCCTTGACCTGTGCAGACCCCAATAAGGCATTAATTACAAAAAGGATTAACACTTTTCTTCATGTAACAATGGAGTCCTCTGTCAACGGGATGTGATAACAATATTTGCATTTATCCATTAGCATGGATTCATAGATTATGAGAAAGGTCTTAACACTCTCCCTAAATGAAGGAAGTAACACCAACAAAGAGTTTCTGTTGTCTAAAATGACGTGAACAATGCTGAAAAATCACACCACCTTGTTCTGTCCAAAAGTCTAGCCAGCATTTTCACTGATTTCATGCAACTGACTAGACAGAATCAGCAGCAGACTCCAAGGATGCGGGGCAAGAAACTATTTTCTTGTTCTTCTGCACTGTAGACTCAGCTCCCCCTCTTCCTCCACCCACTTGAATTCCTGTTCAATTTCAGAGTGGATGCAATGACTCAGCTTGAGCAATATAAATAAGCACCCTCTTCCCTGAATGATTCAACATGCTACTGTCACGTCAGTGGAGGGAGAGTATCCTCAGCATGGTGCATTTTAGTTATAAACATCTCCAGTTATTTTTTTCTTAGCTAAATTTTCACACCGACTCTACTGCCTTTCCCTTGAAGTGGGATATTTTTTATTTTCTATAGAATTCTCAAAAGAACGAAAAAAAATTCATTTTCAATGTAACAAATATGAGGACACTCAGTTGGAGGAAGAAAAAGAACAAACTCATGAATTGTACACATATTTTTAGTGGAATTTTTCTTCTGCTTTCAAATTTGCCTTGCTGTTGAGAGCAGTTGAGTACTGTGGCCACTGTTTTTAAAGACTCATAGAAGCTGTTCTTTCCTTGAAATATGATTGAAATTTTCCTTAAATTACATTGTTTTTTATCTACAAAGACTTTTGAAGAGAAATAAAGTAGAGTTGGTAGAAGTACCCCAGTTCCCCTACTCTTCTGTTCTGCTGGGACTTAAATGAAGTCGGTCTCTACTCTCTTTGGAGACAATAGACAGGAAGAGGGTGTTTGCAGAGCCAATGTTATGAACAGTTTCACAGAGCCCCGTGATCATCTTATCCTTGGGTTGGCCCCTGGTTATGTTAAATTATAAGGAGAAAGAGGATGATTTGTTGGTGCAATGAGGTTACTACTCCACTGACCCTGAATTAATCAAACGGAAGATGCTATGGCATTAACTAAGCTTTAATTAATAAGAAGGGGAAGTGAGAGGTTTTAAGAAAAATGGGGTTCAATATCAGGGAAATGCTCTAAAGCTGAGTTGAAACAGTCCAAGAGGCAAATACCTAAGGGATCCGTCAAGCAGAGAGAAAAAAAAATAAAGCATGGAGATCACTCCTTCAAACACTGAGTCTGAATTCTATTGATAATCCAAGAAGTCAGAAAGCTAAGCCTTTCCAGAATTTCCCTGAACCCTGTTGACCCCTTCCTTTCGGTCCTCTTGAGACTAAGAAAAGGACTGAATTTCCCTTACCCAGACTGTTGATCTATAAAATTATGAGCTAATAAATGAGTCTTATTTTAAATTTGTGGCAATTTATTATAAAAAAATTACAATACACATTTAGAAATAAATGAAAACTTGTCTTCAAAGTTTTCCCATAATGTCCTGCTCCAAGCGTCCTTTCCAATCAAAACATGTTATTGCTTCCAAAATATACCTTTTGCTTCCTCCCATTAATTGTAGAAATGAATGGATTTTCATGCATGGAAAACTACAAAACACTACTTCAAGAAATTAGGACACAAGGAAATGAAAATACATCCACTATTCATGGACTGGGAGGATTAATATCATGAAAATGGGAATACTCCCCAATGCACTGTACAGATTCAAATCAGTCCCTATAAGGATATCTATGAAGTTTTTTCTAAGAAATAAATCAAAGATTACATGATCATGTGTTTGAGGTTGGGTGTCAGGATACTCAATTCTATTCCATAGGTCCACAGGTCTGTTTTCAGCGACATATAAAAAAATGAATTTGGACCTGTGTCTAACACCATGCACAAAAATCAGATCAAAATGGATTAGAGATCTGAATATCAGACTTGAATCCATAAAGTACATTGAAGAAAATATAGGAAAAACCCTCCACGACATTGAAGCTAAAGGCATCTTCAAAGGTGAAACATCACTAACAAAGCAACTAGAAGAAAAGATAAACATATGGGACTATATGAAACTAAAAAGCTTCTGCACCTCAAAAGAAACAGTGACTAAGATACAAAAGCAGTCCACAGAATGGGAAAGAATATTCACCCAATACCCATCTGATAAGGGGTTAATATCCAGGATATATCAGGCACTGGTAGAACTTTACAAGAAGAAAACAACCCCATCAAAAAATGGGGAGAAGAAATGAACAGAAACTTCAGCAAGGAATAAATTCGAATGGCAAAAAAAACATATGAAAAAAATGCTCATAATCACTAATCATCAGAGAGATGCAAATCAAAACAACAATGAGATACCACTTTACACCACAGAGACTGGCACATATTCAAAAGAGCAAGAACAACAAGTGCTGGTGTGGATGTGGGGAAAAGGGGACACTCATCCATTGTTGGTGGGAATGCCGGCTGGTACAGCCTTTCTGGAAAACAATATGGACATTCCTCCAAAGACTAGAAATTGAACTCCCATTTGACCCAGCCATACCACTCCTGGGAATCTACTCTGGGAAACCAAAAATACTCAGCGGAAACACCATCCCTACTTTTATGTTCATAGCAGCATTATTCACAATAGCCAGAATCTGGAAGCAACCAGAGTGCCCGAAAATCAATGACTGGATAAAGAAGCTTTGGTACATCTACACAATGGAATACTATGCAGCTGTAGGAAAAATGAAGTTATAAAATTTGCCTATAAATGGATGGACATGGAGAAGATTATGTTGAGCGAAATTAGCCAGAAGGAGAGAGACAGACACAGAATGACTGCATTTATCTGCATAACACAAATATATATGTACATATTAAGATACCAATATCCAAGGTCAAGTGAAACATATCAGGAGGTCTGGTCAAAGGTGGAATTATCACAAACGTGTGGGAGTCAGAGGCTAGGTAAGACAGAAAATGGAACAGTGTGCTAACAATTGTCGAGGGTACTAATGCCAACCTAGAACTGAGCATTAAATAGAGGCAAAAAGATACACATGACAACCCTTTAATGTATGTTCTGTAATCCATAGTCTGGAGGGGAAGGAAAAGAGAAAGAGAGAGAAAGGCAAAGAAATAAAGAACCTGCCATGGAGCAGGGCTGGGGAGGGGGGGGAACCGGGGACGTTGGTGGTGGGAGATGGGCACTGGTGGCGGGATGGGTGCTGGAACACTGTATGACCAAAACCCAAATATGAACTTTTTTAATTATATATCTTTGTAATTGTAAAAATAAAAAAAAATTAAAAAAAGAGATAAATCAAGCATTACTGAAATTCATATGGAGAAACCTCACCCCCACCCTGAATAGCTAAAGCAGTCCTTGGGGGAACAAAAAATGGGAGCATCGCTTTCCCCATCTTCTAACTATGTTACAAAGCAATACTAATTAAAACAGTATGGTACTGGAATAAAGACAGACCCTCATTTAAATAGAATGAAGTTGAATATTCCAAGACAGACTCTCAAGTAAAGGAGTAAAAAACATAAAGTAGACCAAGGAAAGCCTCTTCAACAAGTGATGTTGGAAAACTAGTCAACCACATGCAAAAAATAAAAATATTGAACTTAGATCTCTCTATAAAGCCATGCACGAAAGTCAAATAAAAATGGATCAAAGATCTTTGCATCAGGCCCCAAACAATAATTTATATAGAGAAAAATGTAGTTCAAACTCTCCATTGATCAAGCAATTGTAAACAAAGATAAATAAAAGGAAACATGTTAAATTAAGAAACCTCTGAGCCACAAAGAAAGTGATGACCAGAATACAAAGAGGGCCCACAGCATGGAAGAAAATATCTACTCAACACTCATCCAAGAAGGGTTTAATATCAAAGATATATAAAACACTGAAGAACTTTACAAGAAAAAATATCAAACCCTCAAAAAAATGGGAAGAAGAGATGAACAGAAACTTCCTCAAAGAAGAAACACAGATGAACAAAAGATACAAGGAGAAATGGTTTACATCACTAATCATCAGCAAGATGCAAATCAAAAGAATGATGAGCTGTTATCCTATGCCAAAGAAACTGGCACATCAAAAAGAAAAACAACAAACAGTACTGGCACGGATGCGGGAGAAAGTCTTTCATTCACTGCTGGTAGGAATGTGAGCTAGTCCAACCTTTTCGGAAAACAAGATGGGCATTCCTAAAAATGTAGAAATTGAGCTTCCATTTGGTTCCAGCAGTCCCACTTCTCAGAATATAATCCAAAGGCCCAAAACCAAAGTAGAAAAAAAGACAAATGGACCCCTGTTGCAGGACTCCTAAGGGCCGCTGCATCTGCTCTGGATTGCCTCCCGCAAATCACTCCGTAGATAAGGGGGTAGTCTAAATGTGGCAGTTTATCCGACTATGTATGCTGTACTAGCTGGTATAAATATTTTCCCATGCTATCACAATCATTGTGGGACTAGCTAGATCTTACCAGCATATTAGCCTGGCCAAGTAGGACACCTAAGTAATTAGACCAGAGAGAAATGCTGTTTGCTTCCAAGCAAACAAGCATGGCTCCCCTGATATACTCAAAGGCAACTAAAATATAAAACTACAATGAAGTAGAGGAGACTTGTGAAGGCTTGGAGAAATATTTAACTGGCATTGGTGTTGGTCTTTGGTACAGTGACATGCCATCTCAGAAACCCCCCTTCTCTACATTACAAAGGCATTCCCGGCTCAAAACATTAGCACAGTAAAGGCCCTAGGTGAGATGCAGGGAGGGATTACCTAAGGGCATTGGACCCTCCCTGCTTTCCATAACATTGGGAGGAAGGTCTGAGTTACAGGGATATAAACTAGTCGGTTCCCGCTCTCGCTTCCTTCTTCCTTGTGGGATTTCTCCTTGTGAGCGTTCATTCCCCTTGGAAGCTTTTACACGTGGTGGTCGCCATCTTGGCCTACACGTGGCTGGGGTTCTAGCCTGGAATCCTAAGCATCGGGTTTTTCCTTTTGCTGATTTGTATGCCTGAACCTGTGATAAGTAAAGCCTTTTAAAACTGCATCGGATTCCTGAGTTTTCATCCGTTCCTCGCCGGCTTTGGAGGTAGAAGGGAACTTCGCTTCCTGGCACTGTCGGGGACCCCGGCGGAGCACCCGGCAGACCCCTACATTCCTTGCTGCCTTATACCAAAATAAGTAAAAACCTGGAAACAACCCAATTGTTCAAGAATAGATTACTGGATTAAGAGACTAATATATTACTGGTTTTGGCATATTGAATACGCATTGGACAGCTTGCCAGGCTCTACACAATGAAATATTACTTGACCATGAAAAGAATAAAGTAATGCAGTTTGCTGCTACATCGAGGACCTGGAGAGTATCATGATGACAGAAGTTAATCAGAGGGAGGGAAAGAAACCAATACAGAATGATCTGTCTCTCATTTATAGAGTATAACGGAACATAATGGTGGGATAATGGATGCCAAAAAATAGAATCAAACAACCTGAGACTGGTAGTCAGGAGGAAACACCCCACCTAAGGGGGCTGGGAGATAGTACAGGGAGGGGCAAATGTCTGCAGTGGGAGGAAGATCAAAGGGGAAGAGAAGGAGAAGAAGTGGTAGAACTGAAAGGTGGTGATGAGCTTTGTATGAAACCCTGTTGGCAACAGTAAACCACAATGCAAAAACTTACATGTTTTTAAAATGTTCCCTTGTAGAGAAGGCTGGCAAGTGGGAGGCAAAGGAAGGGAGAGGGAAAAACTGATGGAGGTTAGTGGGCACTGGTGAAGGGATTGGTATTGAAACAATGAAGACCTAAAACTCAATCACGAAAACTTTGTAATTTCATGGTAATAATAAAAAAAGGAAAATCTGTGTATTTTCTATCCTGGGACATATTTCTGTTTACTTGACTGAAGACTCTGAAACCAATTCATAATTCATCAACTGAAGAAAATGAACCTGACAGTTTTTCAACCCCAATCCAAGTCTTTTTCACCTGAATAGCTTGATCAAGTTCAATTGATAGTCATGCTCCATACTGTAACTTTAATTATGTGTTCTATAGACTCATCTCAATCCTGAATTTCTTGTTAATTAGATAGTAAGCCTCTCAAAAACAAACAACCCCCTCTAACCGAAAACCTAGCAGCACATCATAGGGACCCAATAAATATGTGTTCATTTGTTTTATTCTGAAGTATCTCTCTTCAATCTTAATGAGCTTAAATGACACCAAAAGTCCAAAAAGAACCTCATTAGCTAAGCAATGGGAATCTCAACAGTGACCTGCCCCACATTCTACTTGGCCTTTCACAACCGTGAACCCTAAACACACTTAAACTGTCAAAATTAAAAATGGAACTGCAAAAACAAGATAATCACAGAAAGTAATTTTTGCCAATTGATTTGTGCGACTTTCAATGACATTGTAAGCTCCCAACTCTTCCCTGAGCTGCCAATTTGCACAGAAAAGGATGCTCTGTTTATGATAGTAACACTATTCGGCGTGAATATGCAGGAAAGAAAAAGAACAGCAAAAAAATATAGAGCATTGAACTAAATGTTGTTAGCAATTAAGAATGATCAACACAATAGTCAAAAAGAACCAAAGGCCAGAAGTTCCCCTAGTACTGTAAACCTTGGAGATTTGGTTTAATCCCTTGAAATACAAATAGGGTTTGAAATCCCAGCAAAGACATTTTCTGAACTAAATGAACCTATTTTTAAGTTTCAGGAAAAAGCAACGAGAATGCAATTTGGAAAAATCATGAAAGTTAACTTCATTGCTCTCCAAAACTCCTCCATAGCATCACATTCATTGTTCCATAACTGTTGGAAAATTAAATTCAAACTTTAACAATATGCTATCTATTTTGTTTCTCAAAGAAAAAAATGTGAAAAAAAATCAATTTTACATGTTTTTATGTGCTCCCTATTACATACAAAGCTTGCAGCTGACTGCATCTCTGACAGGCCACTCTGTTTATTCTTCTACATTAGGCAAACCCACACTTAATCCTTCCTTAATAGTAGAAGCTGCATCATGCTTAATGACTTTCTGAAAAGAGATTTCTGAGACTCTCCAACCCACTAGGGTAGTTAATAACTTCTCTTATTATCTAGCCTAAATTCTTCACTTTATGTTTAAGACTCATTTATTCTTGTTTGAGTGTTTTACTAGATGTTGGCATGGAAGAAAAAAATTATGGTTCTATTTCATATAAGAAAGATCCATACATGGATAACAATTATGAAATCATTTTTCTGTTGTAGTGAAATATTCCCAGGCTATTGTAGTTCTCTGCTAAATTTTCTGAAACTTCTCTTGCTTTCCTTTATTTATAAATTTCTAAAATGGTTGTTAAGCTCTGTTAAGGAATTAATTACCTGTTACCAAAGTCCTTGGTGGTTCTTATCTGTTACAACTTGGGCATCTGTCCAGAGCCATCTCTTAGAAAGAGAACAACTAAACCAGCCCAGGCTTCTTTACACCTACAAATCATTTTATGAAGATAATTTTGTTGAAATGAGTATTGAGAGAAGTGAGTACTGAGAGAAGCTATGAAATGGGAAAATCAGTTCATAGCGTGTCTCTCAATACATAGATAAGAGTGAAAGGTAGTATATCCCCCCTTCACCTAGCTCGAATGGGGTCAGGGCTGTGTGCGTGTGTTTCTTTACGCTTTTCTGTATCCTTCCAACTCATTATGATCTATTTGTTTTTGTGAGAAAAGACAAAACAGTTTTGCAATCTCTGCATATGGCATGTGTATGTATATTTCTGTGTATAAGGATGCATGTGTAGTGTAAGTGATATGTGAGGGCGTATAGAGAGGTGTGAATGTATGTGTGTGGTGTGTATGTTGTTTACAGTGGCTATATGGTGAAGTGTGAGGCTTTTCACATGTATGGCAGATGTGGATGTATTAGGAATTGTGGACTGTGTATGTTTATGTGCTATGTATGTTCATGAGGGATGCAAGTATACTTGTAGTGTGCCTATGTGTTGTGTGTGTATGTGTGTGAATGCATATAGGAATGTGTGGAGGTATGTGTTTGCGGAGGTGTGTGTTTATGTGTATGCGAGTGTGCAGGGTATGTTTAGGTATTTGTGATGTGAGTATGTGTGTGGGGTGTATGTACATGAATGATATGTGTGGTGTGGGGGTTGAGGATGGGTTTGTGAGGGGTAGGAAAAAAGTTATCTAGTGGTATTACTCAGATGTGAGGAAGCGCATGAGTGACAGACTACTTCCTTTTCACTTAAAATGCCCTGTGGTGTGGAAACCAACCCTCAAACCCAAACTCACCTGGATGCTGTTGCCCTGGGAAGATGCAGGTGAGGCGTGACGTATGCTGCTCCTGGCTGGCGGCGTGGGGGCTGCCTCAGAGCCAGGACCACCCACCGCTGCTGGAAACCACTTGTCATGGGCTAATGGATTGCCCAAGTGACAGGCCCCAATCCTTGGAAAGGCTAGCAGGTTTGCAGAGGGAATTAATAACGACATTTTAGATTGGTCAGAAGGGTAGGGTTATTTGCAGGACTTTCTTTCATCTTTTCATTTCTTTCTTTTTCTTCCTTTCTTCCTTCCTTCCTTTATTCCTTCCTTTCCTTCCTTCCTATTTCCTTCTTTCCTTTCTTCTTTTGCAGATAAAATTAATAATGACAGTTTAGACTGGGTCAGAAGAGTAGTTTCATTGTACGCATTTCTTTTCTTTTCTTTTCTTTTTTTCTTTTCTTTTCTTTTTCTTTTCTTTTCTTTTCTTTTTTTTTCTTTCCTTTTCTTTCTTTTACTTTTCTTTGCTACCAGCTCTCCCCTCTGCTCGGCTGATCATGAGGCACCCAGGAGGGTAGGCAAATTCTAGCCCTGGCTGGTCATCCCAATAAAACCTCGCAAGAAGCCAGAGGAACCCCCCACACCATAAGGGCCACCATTTTCAATATCCGGACTCCGCAGCTCTTCAGATATCCATACAAGAGAAAAGTCAATCTCTCCCCTTTGCGGTTCATCAGTAAATGCACAAGATGAGAGCCTGCTACTGAGAGTATACCACCCGCATGGCAGAGCCTGGCAAGCTACCCATGTTGTATTTGATATGCCAAAAACCAGTAACAATTATAGACCTCATTCCCATGACCTGAAGGAATGGTTTGAGACTCTTCATGCTCATAGAGCGAGCAGATGCCCTTGGACTACACTAGCACGCTACAGGACATATGGAGATGTTACTGGTGCCCACTTGAGCAAATTGATAAACAATGGGTAAATAAGTGATACAAGTGATTACTTTTCTTTCGTTTTCTTTTCTTTTCTTTCCTTTCTTTTAATTTTCTTTCCTTTCCTTTTATTTTCTTTTCTTTCCCTTCATTTCCTTTATTTTCTTTCCTTTCCTTTTATTTCCTTTCCTTTTCTTCACTTTTCTTTTCTTTTCTTTTCTTTTCTTTCTCTCTCACAGGAACTCAGGACTACCAGGACCACACTGGTCTGCAGAATCTGCTTAAACAGACATGGCTTCAGGTGTAGAATCCAGTAATAAACTAGCTCTACTTCTGGAGGCAGCTGAGCGGCACCTTTAAGCAGAAACAGTGCTAGATCTTCATTCCACTGGCATCCACCTTCCCTGCAGCAGGAGCCCAGGGCATCCTCCCAGGACCTCACTGGGTTACAGGGATTGCTATTATAATGCTTTGCAGTAATGGTAGACCACTAAGACATGTGACCACATTTAATGCCAAGAGTTCTCAAGTGAAGTATGAGGAACTCACAGCAGACCCACAGGCAAAACTTCACTCCCTGATTCCTTCAACATCTGGATCTGATCATTAGGGGAGGCACATAAAAGCCTACAATAGGACCCAGCACATAGTAAGTGGACGCATAGCAATAAAAACCCCGGGAAGAAACAAGACGTTATGCCAGTCTTTCAGTAATAGAAAATGCCCCTCAGATAGTCATCCAGCATTTATTAAAATATGACCCATAGAATGAGCTCATTGATGGTGAGTGGTTAGCCTTGGGGATATGTGATAGGTAAGTATGTGACCCCAGGGGAGCTCACAGTCACGTCTGAGGATCTAACAAAGACAGGAGTTTCGCCCAACCCTGCTGGATTTTGTCAGTTTGCAGAGTAACAAAACACATGGTAGTGAGTCCTGGGCACATAACCTTTATTTCTATTTTATTTTGTTTTATTTTGGGGGTCACGCTTAATGCTCAGGGCTTACTCATGGCTCTGCACTCAGGAATTGTTCCTGGTGGTGCTCAGGCGACCATATGGGATGTGGCAGATTGAATTCATGTCGTCCATCACATGCAAGGCAAACACTTGCTGTACTATGTTCTGGCCCCAACATAACCTTTAGAAAGCTCACGAAAGAGGAGATGGGAATAAAATTTTTCCACTAGTACCTTTAAATGTAAACATAATAGTCTTCGCTATTAAAATATTCAAAATGTAGAATCCAAGAACAAAGAGGGTAAGACGACTATCCCCAAACCAACAGATAAAGTAGCGCTCTCATCTCCTGCTACACCATACTTTAATCATGCAGACACGTTATTCAACCAAACTCCAATAATCACATCTGGTCTACATTCTGCAAGGAGAACCAGGTAAGGATTATCCTACCGCACTTTTATTTCTATCCTTCTATAACTTTTTAATTTTTAAAAAATGTTTATATTTTTATTGAATCACAATGAGATACCCAGTTACAAAGCATGGTTGGGTTTCAGTCTTACCGTGTTCCAGCACCTATCCCTCCACCAGTATATATTTCCCACAACCAGGGTCCCCAGTTTCCCTCCCGCCACCCCCGGCCCTCCCAGCCTGCTTTTATGGCAGCACATTCCTTCTCTCCCTCTCTCTATCCTTTTGGGCATCACGGTTTGGAACACAGAACTGAGAGGTTATCATGCTTGTCCCTTCCCTGCTTTCTGCACACAGCTGCAATGTGAGGAGAGCACTCTGAGGAGCGGCAGTTGCAGGCACAGATGTCACTCTTCATTATGCTTAGATTCACAGCAGTGGAAGAACCCAGGATGAAACTGAGGTGGGAGTTTACGCCTGCACATCTTGGAGCCTTTGGTTCACTCTCTGCCATTGTGCTGCTCCAAGAAAGAAATGTGGTGAGGGCGTTGACCAGACTTTGTGGCACAGAGTGTGTTCGGCGCTGAACACCCCCTGAAAATTCATAGATCACTTCATCTCCAAAAACACAGCATTAGATAGATGGACCCAGAGAAACTCTGGCCAGGGTCTGTTCTATCCCTCCTAATAAAGGGGGCAATTTCCCTACTTTAAAGCTGAATTATTCTATTCCTCCCAATAAAACTGGAGATTTTCTTTCTCCACAACAAAACCTGTCAGACACTAGAATGAGGGAAGCAACCCAAGCCAGCAGTTCTTTAGGCCCATAGCCCGGACATTCTGATGCTCCTGTTTGTTTTTGCCTCTTTATACCCCTGAAACCTAAACTCAGAAGGTGTCTGAGAGTTGATACCTGACTATAGCTATCTGCCCTAGAGATGAAATTGAGTATTTGGTCCCCAAGCAACACCGACCATTTGCAAATTATAGGATGTTAGGGTAAGAGGGTTTCTAGAAAACTATAAATATGCACTTGGAAAAAGCTTAGTTTGTGGAGCACAAGGATGCGGAAGTGTTCCAAGTCCCGATTGAGAATCAGAGTGAACCAGCACCACTAATTATAAGGCAGGTTGAGTTCTGCACCCAGGACCTTTTTTATGATGCTGGTTGGTTCCCGTGTGACTAATGTGATGGGCAGGAAAATGGTGGCAGCCCCGGAGGAGGGACTCTGCCACGGAATCTCTCTCCATCTTTGTTGCTCCGGGAGAACTGGGGAAACGCAAGACTTGGAAGATGGAAGATGGGCTCTGAGCCTTGCAAATTCCAGGAAAGGAAAGTCAGAGCAAGATTAGCCAGGTCTTTCTCACTGAGAAGAATTTCAGGAGGAGACAGACAGTGAAATAAGCAAAAAGTAGGTTTGATTTGGAAGTTTTGAGGAAGAGAAGGGAAGGAGAGAAAGAAAAAGGAGAAAATATCACACTGGAGAGAGAACAAAGACTCTTCCAGAGTGGAGAGGGAGCCCAGTACACATCCAGGCATTAGATATGAAAGCATGAAAATTCACATCTCATAAGGAAAGAGGTGGGTAACACACATGCTCGGGCACCACGTGCACATGGCAGCAACACTTGGGCACAGGCAGCACACGGCACATCACTTCCTTTGTTCAAGTTGACTTTCATAGACTATCCTCCCAACTTGCCCCTCGTAGGGCTTTCTATTTATTTATTTCTGTTTTAGGGTCACACCCAGGAATGCTCAGGGATTAGTCCTGGCTCTGCACTCAGAAACTACTGCCCTGGTGGTGCATGTGGAATGCGAGGGATCAAACCCAGGTTGGCTGCATGCAAGGCAATTGCCCTACACAATGTACTATTGCTCTGGCCTAGAGGGGCTTTGTAAACCTTGGTGAAAGTCCATTGCTAGAGTGGTTGCCAAGGCAGTAGAGTTGAGCAGTTGATGGCCTTTTTTCATTCCTTTCATGACCTTTGTTCCCAGTGGAGCTTCTCTCTGAGGGGCCTCCAGTCTACTCTGCATCTGCAGTAGCACTAAGTAAAGGCCTGATAGAACTTAGTTCCAGTACCCACAAGGAAGGTTCTGACAACCTTAGGGCTACTTGGCTTTATTAGTGCTGAACTCAGGGAGTGGGAGAGAGGGGGGGTCCCTGTCCTGCCTACTGGCTTCCTTTATATCGCCAGTATTTTGGAGCAGTGGCAAATTGAAGTGTCTGAGAAATATCTCCTTATCCCGGTTTTAGTTCATGTACCTGTAGGGTAGGGAGATCTGAAAATATGGAGAATGGCAGCAGGCGGGGTCAAGATCATACCGACACAAATCTTTAACATTAGATAGCTACATTTTTCTATTTTATTATCAGGATTGCTATTAAATTCTCACTGAGCCTAATTTATTCACTAAACATTGTCCTACATGTCTATATGGGGTGAAACATGGCTAGATAAGATTGGAGCTATGCTGGTTTGAGACCCTCATCGAAGTCTAGGAAAGTGTTTCCCCAAGAATATGGTGTATCTGTCTCCACAAACACAGCACTCAGTCACAGTAAATGAAAGGCGATGCCAAGGAATTGCAGTCTGCCTGAGAACTTTAGGAACACCATAACCACATCTTATATTTTTTCTTTCTTTCTGTAGGCAAAAGACTAACAGATGATAAAAACCCATGTCTGAATTCAAAGTGCTCTTTAAATGAGCATAAAATAGACTCTAAGTGATAAGAAAGCATTGTATCATCCTTTAATGGGCAGTGATTTTTCCTTCTTACTGGTATATAAAATAATGGGCATTTAAAATAGGTTGTGACTTAGAATTAATGAAATGGATAACAGGCTCTTAATAAATGTATTTTAGCCAATTCTCTTCAAAGCATTTTGTGTTTTATTCTTAAGTGACTAACTTCCTACTGAAATGTGTTTAACTGTCTTTAGAGTGAAATTTTGAGATCTTTGATTAGCTTATTCTTTGGGGTCTCAAAATCATCAGTCTCTTATTGTACACCTGACAGGGCATCTCTTCCTGTGGACTCTTTTAGCAGAATTCTGTCTCCATGCTTTCCTAGTGAACAAGGCTTTAGTCTAGGCTTATTCCCTGGAGGCAATCTCACCTCCTCACCTATGTTTTTGTTTTCCTCTACAGTTTTCTTTTTCGTTTAGATTTTGGGTCACACCTTGTGGTGCTCAGGGGTTTGTCCAGACTCTGTGCTTAGAAATTATTCCTGGTGCTGCTCTGCAGACCATATGGGATGCCAGGGATCGAGCTTGGATCTGCCTTATTTAAGGCAAATGCTCTCCCTGCTGTACTATTACTCTGGCCCCTCTGAAATTCTCTTTAAAAGAGCTGAAACTCTGCTCACCATTTGGCATCAGGTGATCACAATTAAAGCCCCTGTATGAAGCAAGAAGTAAAGGTGACCCAACATTATTTTCCCATCTTAACTACACCTCTGTATTATGAAGGAAAGAGATAAGCCATTCTCCAATATCCTTAAGGCATTAACATTCTAAACTTTGTGTTGTTTTCCCAAAAGATCCCATGTACTGTTGCTATTTTTGTATTTTAGACAAAACAGGTATATTATACTTAAAATTGATAAGCAGATACAACATTTGCAGCTATCATACCATAGAGTACCATGTAATGCCAAATCATATTACAAATTAACCTTTTTAAAATTCTAAAAAAATATATTTCTGAATTATTTGATGCCTAAGATTTAAAATTATACTTGTTCTTCATTTGATAGTAACAAACAAAGCATTTGTTAGCTCTCAAGGTAATAATTCCTAAGTGGAATTGGACAACTATGATGGAGAAATGTGAAGCTCAGCCACTATTTACTGAATTAATACAGATGATTCAGAAAAAATATAAGGGAAAATTTAATTTTTAAATGATGAATGCCCTTGTACACTCTAAATCACCACAAATAAGTACAGATGATTTAACAAGACGATTTAATCATCTCTGAACTTTTCTTCCCTCCAAGGAGTAGTCCAAAGAAAGTAACAAAACTGATAATTGACCCTAGAGAAATAGTGACATGCTAAATTTGAGGTTACATACACACTTACACATCCTTTTAGGCACTAACTGACAGTGAGAAAACTTCAACTCTAGCAAGAGTGAACTAACTTAGATATTAGAATTATTTTTGACCATACAAACTAGCAATTCCACTTTGGACAGAAAAACACTGAGAAAAAAAATATGCACACCATTATTTACTGCAGCCCTCACTTTATCATCAGGGTTTAGATTCAACCTACATGTCCCATAACAGATCAGTAGATTGTGAAGATGTGGTATGTATACACAGCAGAATACTATGCAGCTGTAAGGAATGATGAAATAATGCAATTTGCTGCAACATGGATAGAACTGGAAGATTTCATGTTAAATGAAGTAAGCCAGAAGAAGGAAAAACAAGATAGTGACTCCTATATGTGGTATTTAGAGTAACTAGATAAGGAAATGCATTGGTTTAAAGGGAAGAATATCTAGATCACCCTTAGCCCCAGAGTATAGGGAAGAGAAGGAAAGAAATAGAGTGAGGGGGAAGGGAGAAGAGATAGACGGGAAGCAAAGGGGTAGAGGTCAAGGGGACCCAGGTACATTGGTGGTATTAAGGAATGGTAGAAATAAATATCCAAACAACAGAGTCAACAACCCTGGAAACACGAGACCCAAATTTTAATAACCAAACTTAAAAGGTGCCTGTCAAGATGGCATGGGAAGGGGGAGGGAAGGGGAGGAGAGGGAACGTGGAAACGCCGGTGGAAGAAGATTGACGGTGGTGGTGGACTGGTGACAGCACAGTGTATGTCAAATCCCCAACTGTAAATAACTGTTGTCCATGACTTGATCACTTGATCACTTGATCACTTGATCACTTGAATCCCGTTATTCATCGATTTGCTCGAGCGGGCGCCAGTAACATTTCCATTGGACTCTATCACGTGCCAATGTAGCCCAATGGCATCTGGTTGATTCAGGAATATGAAGAGCCTCAAACCGTTCCTTCAGGGTCTTAACAAGGAAGTCTGACCATCTTGTAGGTGGGCGGCCACGTGATCTTTTGACATCCCGTGGGATCCATTCGATAATGGCTCTAGTCCAGCGGTTGTCTCCAAGTCGCATTACATGACCAACCCATCTGATTTTCGATGCCTTGGCAAATGAGACAATGTCCCTGATTCTGGAATAGCGATGGAGGTCAGAACTCCGGATTCCTTCACTCACTTGAATGAGGCGTGATATTCCAAGCATAGCTCTTTTGATTCCTCTCTGGGAGACCGAATAGCATTCTCATGCTGCTTTCGTAGGGCCCAGGTCTCTGAGGCATATGTTAATGCAGGGAGAATGGTGGAGTCAAAGAGATGTGCCCGGAGCCGGAGGTTCTTTGTCCTTTTAGCTATTTCTTCAATGCCTTTGAAGGCATTCTATGCCGCCTCTCTTCCTCCTGCGCAGCTCAGGTTTTTAGGTCGTTCATCATGTTGACTTCTCGATCTAGGTACACATAACTGCTGCATTCAGAGATGTTTGTTCCATTGAGAGTGAATGGGGCCTCTGGAACTAGTTCATTTTTTCATGAACATAGTTTTCTTCAGATTCAGCTGTAGACCTATCTTTTCACATTCTCGGTCAAAGTCAGCCAGCATTTTGTGCCGCTTGGCTAATGTTTGGTGTTATTAGGGACGATGTCATCAGCGAAGCGGGAGGTGGTGTAGTTGCTGACCATCTATCTTCACTCCCATTCCTTCCCATTCTAATTGTCGCATGATATTCTCGAGGGTGGCGCTGAAGAGTTTTGGTGAAACGGTATCACCCTGTCGAACCCCTCTTTTGACATCAATGATCACTTCTTTGTAGAATGGTGAGATCCTGGTGGTGAATCGCCCATGACACGTTCATAAAATAAAAACGGGGGAGGATTTAAATAAAATCGACTGTATCAAATAAAAATAAATAAAAACTAAATAACAACAACAAAAAGAATTATTTTTGAGAGTTCATTGGCTACATGGGAAAGTTTTGAAGAGATTGTGAAGAGTATATTGGATGCAGAAATGAAACTGTGCTCTAACGCCAGCATGAACATGCCTATCTAAGGGAATAAGCAAGTTCACACAGTCTGATGGAGATGCTTTCGGTTGGCAGAACATTTCATCTTGGGGAAGAGAGATTTAAGTCCTTGAAGTCTTATCTGACAAGCAAAGATCGACTCTTGAGTCCTGATCTGGGGAACACATGCAACTATCTCCTACCATCTCTAAGGTGGATTCAGAGAATAAGTTGGAAAGCCCACCCCCAGATTCTTGACGTCATCATCAGGAAAAAAGCTTATGAGGATGACAAGAGAATTACGAACTGCCAGGAATTCTAAACCAAGGCACCAGAATCCTAGTACCTTTCACAAAGCTAAAAATCACTGGCATCTTTTTTTACTGGAGGATTTACTATCCTGATTTTGTATTTTTGAAAGGAGGAAAATAACGTTAAAATGACTGAACCTTGGACATATGCATTTTAATCCTTCCCTGATTATTTTGCCGATATTTTGAAATACTTACAAAGTTATCTCTCTTACCAGAGTTCATGAAATTCATCTACTGAACTAATCGAGAAATTCTGTCAGAACAAGATCCTTCTCATATGTCAGCACTTCTGGATCTTTCCATGCTTAAATAAAATATTGATGTATATGAAAATAAAAGAAATGATGGGATGGTGAGCAGAAAAGAACATTATTCTCATATTTGTCAAACATAAAGTATTTGAATCAGGGGATGCTGTATCTATCACAGCAGAAATGTACTGCTTAGTTAATGTAACACTTCACTTAGAAAAGTCTGCAGAGTTCTGAAGGAAAAAGGTTATGACCTAAGATTTCTTTACCAAGTAGAACTACCACTCATGAATAAAAGTTACATTCGACCATGAGTAAATAACACCCATCAACTTTTTCCCAAGTAACAAAACTGCCCAAAAAAATAGAAAAGCTTAAGATATAAGATGAGCTAATGGTCTACCTGAAACAAACAAATAAAATAATTGCATTAAATGATAATCTTTGGTGTTTTCTTACTTCAGCTAGGGTATAAGTTAATAAAAAATACTGATTCTCTATCATGCCATGTCCGTCATCTACAAGCTGTTTACATGAGCCATCCTGAACAGGATTGGCAGAACACTAGATGAAGGCCAACCATGTGAGCAAGCTGGCTTCCAGAAAGGATTCAGCACAATCGACCATATCCACACAGTAACCAAGCTCATTGAGGTTTGTAGGGAGTACAAGATGCCGCTCTGTCTCACGTTCATTGATTTACACAAAGCCTTTGATTCTGTGGAGACTGAAGCAGTCAACAAAGCTCTAGCCAAACAGGGTGTTCAAACCCAATACATCAAGATCCTTCGTGAGCTGTATTACGGATTCACCACCAGGATCTCACCATTCTACAAAGAAGTGATCATTGATGTCAAAAGAGGGGTTCGACAGGGTGATACCGGTTTCACCAAAACTCTTCAGCGCCACCCTCGAGAACATCATGCAACAGTTAGAATGGGAAGGAATGGGAGTGAAGATAGATGGTCAGCAACTACACCACCTCCGCTTCACTGATGACATCGCCCCTAATAACACCAAACATTAGCCAAGCGGCACAAAATGCTGGCTGACTTTGACCGAGAATGTGGAAAGATAGGTCTACAGCTGAATCTGAAGAAAACTATGTTCATGAAAAATGAACTAGTTCCAGAGGCCCCATTCACTCTCAATGGAACAAACATCTCTGAATGCAGCAGTTATGTGTACCTAGGTCGAGAAGTCAACATGATGAACGACCTAAAACCTGAGCTGCGGCATGAAATGCCTTCAAAGGCATCAAAGAAATAGCTAAAAGGACAAAGAACCTCCGGCTCCGGGCACATCTCTTTGACTCCACCATTCTCCCTGCATTAACATATGCCTCAGAGACCTGGGCCCTACGAAAGCAGGATGAGAATGCTATTCGGTTCTCCCAGAGAGGAATCGAAAGAGCTATGCTTGGAATATCACGCCTCACTCAAGTGAGAGAAGGACTCCAGAGTTCTGACCTCCATCGCTATTCCAGAATCAGGGACGCTGTCTCGTTTGCCAAGGCATCGAAAATCAGATGGGCTGGACATGTAAAGTGATTTGGAGACAACCACTGGACTAGAGCCGTTATCGACTGGATCCCACCGGGATGTCAAAAGATCACGTGGCCGCCCACCTACAAGATGGTCAGACTTCCTTGTCAAGACCCTGAAGGAAAGGCTTGAGGCTCTTCATATTCCTGAATCAACCAGATGCCATTGGGCTACATTGGTACGTGATAGGGTCTAATGGAAATGTTACTGGCACCTGCTCGAGCAAATAGATGAATAACGGATTCAAGTGATCAAGTGATCAAGAATGACCCTAACAATTTTTGTTAGGTTGGGTAATTTAATTAATCAGGTATAATAAATACCATAAAGTATTAAATAATAAATTTGGCCTGCTACTTTTGTGCATCATCACCACAAAACAGAATATCTGTTAAATATATTTAGGATATATTTAACAGATATTTAGGATCCTAAATTCATAGTACAATTTTGAAAGTTAAGAGGAAGAGATTCAGAGAAGGAATAAGTAATTTTTTAAAAACCTCTATTTTTATATTCTTAAGTGGTCTGACAGTTTATTCAAACTAATAGTTTTAACAATAAATGCATTGCATATAAAGAGAAAGCGAAAGAAAATACAGGTAGAGTCCAGAATGGAGGGGGAAATATCATTGTCACTTGTCACTTGTTTTCCATTGTTCATCGATTTGCTCAACGGGGCTCCAGTAACGTCTCCATTTGTTGGGAATGAGATCCATTATTGTTACTAGTCTTGGCATATTGAATACACCATGGGTAGCTTGCCAGGCTCTGCCGTGGCTCTGTGTTCATCCCAAGGTACAAAGTCTTTTATGTCAAACCATTGACCATCCAGGGCCCATGTGGCAGAGCCCTGGGTTTAGACAAGCCTGTCTCCTGTCTGCCTCCTGCTGAATGCAGCTGGGCACCGCAGCCACACCTACAACATCTTGAGGGGCAGGAGAAATATCATTATTATTATGTACCTTTATTACTTGTAGAACAGTATAGTGTTATTTGAAAATGGACTTGGGTTAGTCATAAGCATTTATTGCAAACATTAGGGAATCTACTAAAATAAGTTATTTTAGTCTGTTCAAGCCACTATAACAGAATACAAAGACCTAGTGACTTATAAGCAGTAGAAATTTATTGCATGTACTTTTGGAGATGTCAAGTTTTAGCTGGAGATCAGAGTTCCAGACTAATACAGTGAAAGCTTTCTTCTGCTCTCAAACTTCCCCTGCATTCGCACTCAGCATAACTGCCTAGAGGAGTCTGTAAGATCTTTACATGTCTTCATCAAAACTACACTCTTGTGATTTAATCACCTCCCATAAACCCCCAAACTTTTAGTGTTAATGATTCCCCATATTAATTGAGAGGTTGGCAAAAATATACAGATTACAATAAAATTGACAAATTATTAAAGGATAAAAAATTAAATCATATAAAATGATGAATTAAATCACAAAAGATGGAAAAGAGTGGAAGCCAAAAATATATAAAATATATAAGGGCAATAAATAGAAATCAGGAGCAAACCAGGTGGACGTCAACATCAAACAGATATGTGGAATGTTCCAAGATAAAGGAGAATTAAATAACACACTAGACAAGACTTCCTAATTAATGCTTTGATTTTAATGAAATAAAATCAAATCACAGCCTATCAAACTTTCTAGGATGCAGTGTAGGCCAGTGCTTACAGGGAAAATTATACCAAAGAATGCATAATTTTTTAAAAAGGAATGATCTAAAACCAGTAACCTTCATTTCTGCTTTAAAGAAGAAAAAATAAATTTCAACTTAGCAAAATAAAATTAACAACAAGAGTTGGAATAGAAAGACACAAAATAACACAGAAAATTGACAGAAACTGGTATTTTAAAAATATTCATAAAATTGATGAATTTTTATACAGGTTAACTAAGTAAAACAGAGAAAGCAACAAATTACTAAAATAATAAATGAAAAGATATGCTACTCTAGGTCTTATCTTCATTCAAAGGATAATAAAGGATCACTGTGAACTCACAGTTTACTGTCTACTCACAAACTTGACCATCTACAAAATGACCAATTCTCTGAAAGTCACGATGTGTCAAAACCACGCACAAAGAAATATGCGATCTAAAGGCTGTTATCTCATAAATAAATGGAATCAATCAATGACAGTCTTCCTAAAGAGAAATAACCAGGTCAAAGTGAGTTTTCTAGTGAATTATACCAAACATTAAAGAAGGAAATTATACCAATTCTCTATAATCTCTGGTAAGAGAAGCAGAAAAAAGTATATCTAATTCAATCTATGAGCACAGCATTAGTCTGATACTGTAACCAGAGAAAAGACACCAAAACACACTTTCCAATTTTTTTTGTGAGCATAGATACAAAAATCACTCAATAAAGCATTAGAAAGTCAAATAAAATTATGTATAAAAAGAATAATATATAGTGCCAATGTAGAATACCAAATATACAAGTTTGGTTAATATTTTAATTAATGCCTGCTTTCACATCAGCAAGCTAAAGGAAATCATATGATCATATTAATATAATAAAATCACTTGACTAAATTCAACACCCATTCATAATAGAATCTCAGTAAAAATAAGAACAGCAAGGAATTATCTACTTGATAAATATGATCTACTAAAAACCCATTATATTTTAATTAAATCACCATGAGTAGACCATTGTCAGTTTATAACTGTGTGGCTGACTGACAGTATCAGGTACAGAACCAGTCCAGAGGCTCTGAACTCCCTTTAATGTTTTCTTCAAACTATCACCAAGCACTGCCCTCAGGCAAGCTCAGTCAACCCTTCTCTCTGCTCCTCACTCTATCCTGTCGGGCTCTCTGCTCTTCCCACTCACTCCTGCCAGCCAGGCCGAGAACCCAGTCTCAACTGACAACTCATCTGCCTTTCCAACTCTTTTTGTCCCCATAATTTGGATTTCAGCCATCCCTTTAAGAAGTACATTCTACTGTGTGGCTGACTAACTGACAGTGTCAGATACAAAGAGGCTCTGAACTCACTTTAATGCTTTTTTCAGACTATTTCCTTGCTCTGCCAATAGGCAAGCTCAGCTAACCCTTCTCTCTGCACCTCCTAACTCTCTATCCTGCCAGGCTCTCTGCTCCTCCCACTCGCTCCTGCCAGTGAGGCCAGGAACCCAGTCTCAACTGACAACTGCTTTCCCAACTCTTTTATATCCCCATAATTTGGATATTGGCCATCCCTTCAAGAAGTACAAGCTATCCCTTTAAGGAATCTCTTGAATCTCTTAAAGGAACCCAACCTCTATGGCAGGCACTTTTCCTCTTTCTCTCTGATTCTCCCTCTCTCACACTCTCTCTTTCCCTCTTCCTCCTTTTGTGCATTATTGTTTGCAATACAGATACTGAAGGGTTATCTTGTATATCCCTTTACCTATTTTCAATTCTCAGTTCTAGACTACCATTACCATTTCCAACTCTACTTGACAAAATAGCCCTTTCTCTATCTTACCTACCCTCTGGCCCCCACACACTTGTGATAGATTCTAACCATTGACAAGTCATCCTGGCCCCAGATTTGCATGTCCTTAGATATTACTTTCATACTATTTTTCCTTTAAAACCCACAAATGAAAGC
>JAJIBD010002349.1:85000-105833 GCA_021461705.1 Cryptotis parvus
CAGTCATTCTATATCTGTCCTTTTCCTTCTAATTTCACTCAGCATGATAGTCTCCATGTCCATCCATTTGCAGGTAAATTTCATAATTTCATCTTTTCTGACAGTTGCATAGTATTCCATAGTGTAGATGAACCACAGTTTCTTTAGCCAGTCCTCTGTTCTCGGGCATTTAGGTTGTTTCCAGATTCTAGCTATAGTGAATAGCACAGAGATGAATAAAGAAGTACAGATAGTGTTTCTGCTATGTGTTTTTCGGTCTCTGGGTATATTCCCAGGAGTGCTATTTCTGGATCAAATGGGAGCTCAATATCTAGTTTTTTGGAGGAATGCCCATATTGTTTTTCCGAAAGGGCTGGACCAGTCGGCACTCCCACCAACAGTGGATCAGAGTCCCTTTTTCCCACTTCCACGCCAGCACCGGTTGTTCTTGCTGTTTTGGATGTGTGCCAGTCTCTGTGGTGTGAGATGGTACCTCATTGTTGTTTTGATTTGCATCTCCCTGATGATTAAAGATGAAGAACACTTTTCATATGCCTCTTGGCCATTCGAATTTCTTCTTTTTTGGAAGCTTCTGTTCATTTCTTCTCCCCATTTTTTGATGGGGTTGGCTGTTTTTTTCTTGTGGAGTGCTACCAGTGCCTGATATATCCTGAATATTAACCCCTTTGTCAGAAAAGCCCAGGTCCAGATGGATTCACCAGTGAATTCTACAAAACCTTTAAAGAGGACCTACTCCCAATTCTTTTTTAAGCTCTTCTGGCAAATTGAAGAAACAGAAACACTCCCAAATAGCTTTTGTGAGGCACATATCACCCCTGATACCCAAAGCAGACAAAGATGCCACAAAAAAGGAAAACTACAGACCAATCTCCCTGATGAATACAGATGCTAAGATCTTCAACAAAATACTAGCAAATAGAATCCAAAGAGTCATCAAAAAGATTATACACCATGACCAAGTGGGATTCATCCCGGGAATGCAAGGATGGTTCAACATCCACAAGTCAATCAGCATAATACATCATATCAACAAAAGAAAAATAAAAACCATATGATCATATCAATAGATGCAGAGAAGGCATTTGACAAGATTCAATACCCGTTCATGATGAAAGCTCTCCATAAAATGGGGATTGAAGGAACCTTCCTCAAGATAATCCAGGCCATCTACTACAAGCCCACAGCGAGCATCATTCTCAATGGGGAAAAACTGAAAGCCTTCCCCTTAAGATCAGGGACAAGACAAGGCTGCCCAGTCTCACCACTTCTATTCAATATAGTACTGGAAGTACTTGCCATAGCAACCAGGGAAGAAAAAGACATTAAGGGCATCCAGATAGGAAGGGAAGAAGCCAAGTTATTACTATTTGCAGATGACATGATATTATACCTGGAAAACCCGAAACTCTCTACCAAGAGGCTCCTAGAAATAATACATTCCTATAGCAGAGTAGCAGGGTACAAAATCAATACCCAAAAAGTCAATGGCCTTCCTATATGCAAATAGCGAAAGAGAAGAAAGGGACATTAAAGAAACTATCCCATTCACAATTGCGCCGCAGAAAATCAAATGCCTAGGAATCAGTTTGACAAAGAATGTAAAGGATCTCTACAAAGAAAACTACAAAACGTTACTTCAGGAAATAAAAGAAGACCTGAGGAAATGGAGACATATTCCCTGCTCATGGATCGGAAGGATTAACATTATCAAAATGGTAATACTCCCTAGAGCTTTATACAGATTCAATGCGGTCCCTATAAAGATACCCATGATGTTCTTCAAAGAAATTGAACAAACACTCCTGAAATTTGTATGGAATAATAAAACTCCACGAATAGCTAAAGCAATCCTTGGGAAAAAGAAGATGGGAGGTATCACTTTCCCCAACCTCAAGCTCTACTACAGAGCAGTTGTAATTAAGACAGTGTGGTATTGGTATAGAGACAGACCTATAGACCTATGGAATAGAACTTAGTATCCTGAAACACATTCTCAAATATACAACCACTTAATCTTCGATAAAGGAGCAAAAACTATTAAGTGGAGCAAAGAGAGCCTCTTCAACAAATGGTGTTGGGAAAACTGGGCAGCTACATGTAAAAAATGAACTTAGACCTCCTTCTAACGCCATGCACAAAAGTCAGATCAAAATGGATTCTAGATCTCAACATCAGACATGAATCTCTAAGGTACATCAAAGAAAACATAGGAGAAACGCTCTACAACATCGAAACGAAAAGGTATCTTTAAAGACGACACACCACTGACCAAGCAAATGGAAGCAATGATAAACAAATGGGATTATATAAAACTAAAAAGCTTCTGCACCTCAAAAGAAACGGTGACCAAGATACAAAGACAATCCACAGAGTGAGAAAGGCCATGTTTAAAGATACTGGCTGTTAAGACCAATGTGTGAACTTGGGGGAGATAAACACAAAACTGCTGTCAACGTACATAATACTTTACGAGGATCTGTTGAAGATCTGGTTAGGTTTCTTGATTTGGGGACAGTAACAAAACTGTTGAGAGACTTACAGACATGGGGCAGAGCTGCTACTGGCTCTCCCTGTGCCCATCCGCTCACGGGGTGCCCTGGAGGGGTAGGCAGGTTCTAGCCCTGGCCCACCACCCCAGCAGAGTCTCGCAACAAGCCAGATGACCCCCAACTCCACAAGGGCCTCCATTTTCCACATCTGGACTTCCCCCTCTTCAGAACTCCACCCAGCAGACCAGCCTATCACAGCCCAGCTCGTGCGGCTGTGCGCCGCTCATCAATAAATGCTGGATTTAGAGATGACTACAAGAGTATGTTACCTGCATGGCAGAGCCTGGCAAGCTACCCATGTCATATTTGATATGCCCAATACCAGTAACAATTATAGACCTCATTCCCATGACCTGATGGAATGGTTTGAGGCTCTTTATGTTCTTGGAGCAAGCAGGTGCCCTTGGGCTCTACTTGCATAAGACAGGATATATGGAGATGTTACTGGTGCCCCCTCGAGCAAATCTATGATGAACGAGAATTCAGTGATCAGTGATCAGTGAGCAAAACTGATACACAGCCACAGTAATTGCACAACTGATGCCATGTATATAGGAATGTGGTAAAGGGAGCGATAGTGATAGGTTGAGGTAGCTTCAGAAGAAAGGTATTGGAGACCACTTGCAGACTGAGATAGAAACTAAAGTATTGTGAGCTTACTTTAAAGCTTCATCAAGGCAATGGATTAATCAGGGGAAATATATGAAGGGAGCACATGGGACCAAGGTGAGCAAAATCTTTTACAGAATGGATATGCCACTTTCCCAGGGCCTGTGAATAGCTGGACATTGACAGGATAGCATATACCAAGAGGACTCGTGAGCATTGGAAAAAGCTAGAAACTCAGAGGTGAGGCCAAATGGTACAAAATTCCAGTTGGGAATGTTGAGCTTCAGGCCAAGTGAATCCAAATCTGAAATGTAGAAAGTGATATAATAAAGGCAACATCCATGACAGATTGTTCTAGCAGAGGAAGATAGGCACAAAAGTTCAACAAAACATGCTGAGTAGAATCTTTATGTGGGTCGAACAGACACTAAAAATCCCTTCTGAAGAAAATGTGATGGGGCAAGAGCAATAGCACAGCAGGGAGGGTGACTGCCTTTCACGCTGGCTGACCTGGGTTTGGTCGCCAGCATCTAATATGGTCCTCGAGCACCACCAAGAGTAATGCCTGAGTGCAGAGCCAGGAGTAAGCCCTGAGCATTTCCGGTGTGACCCCAAAAAAGCAAATAATAATAATAATAATAATAATAGTAATAGCAATAATAATAGCAATGATAATGATGATGATAAAAGAAAAATGATGGTGTCCCAATAAACTGCTCACTTCAAATGAGAAGGAAAACTGGAAAACTGGACCACCCAGGACATCTAGACTGGAGACCAGCTGGACCACCCAGGACATCTAGACTAGAGGTAAGCTTCCTGGGCCATTTTGTGTCTGTGTCTTTTCCTGAAAAATATGAGCTGGTGTTTTACTCAGGATGAATTCTGGTGTTTTACTCAGGATGAATCATCTTAAGTTTTCAACCTCTGGATGTATGCTCTCTCACTAAGTAGATCGCAGAAATGGAAACAGGCTCACATTTTGTTCCAACGAGGTGAGGATAAAGGAAAATCAACTACATAAGAATCATAGCCACTCTCAGTCATCATACATGCAGACTCTCAAGGAGGAAAGCAAACATAATTAGGCAAAATAGTATTGCTCAAGATTCCAATTACATAAATCAATGATAGTCTCCTGAATACTGTACTGTGCACAGTATATCACATGGATTTATAGACTTTAGGATTGATTGAGCCAGCTTCCATCTGTGTTACATCAGCAGGTTCTGTATCTCTTGGTGTCAGCAAAATAAGAGAGAGAGAGAAAAAGCAAGAGAGAGACAGCAAGAGTGAGACAGCAAGAGAGAGACAGCAAGAGAGAAAGACAGTTACTTTTTACATTCAAGATGAAATCACGTTGTATTTTCAAAGCACATGTCATCTCAAAATTATGCTTAGGCAGGATTTTTTATATAAATAATTCTCTACTGGGCCATCTATCAGAGGCTGTTTTTAGTCTCCCTACTTCTGAAAAGTTGACTTATGTGTGTGTGTGTGTGTTTTAGTAAAAAGATAAAAGCTAATACTATCATTTTTAAAAGCAGACTTGGTAAGAAAAAATACAGAACTTTTTCCCCAAAATAAAATCTTTCTCATAGATTATATTTTATCATCTAGATTACTGATTCAGTAGATTAAAATAAGTTGGCTATTGTTTTTATTAATAAACATTCCTTATAGTTATATGTATAAATATTATGTTTATAAATAACAGTAAATAACTTGGATTATTATTTATCCTGTTATTCTCTCTTGGAATTTTTTATAAGATCAAAATATTTCATAAACCCCAGAATTTCAGATCTGGGTTATAGAAATGTGAGTTTTGAACTTTCACCAATGGGGCCGAGGTGCACCAAGCCTCCGGACCTGCCACCAGACCACTTCCTCCCAGCTGCCAAGACACTTCCCATCCCCCTACCAGGTGTGTTTGAACCCCTGCACCCCACAGAACCTCTCAGTCCCAGGGTGAAAGACCAGAACTTTCACCAACGGGGCTGAGGTGCATAGAGCCTCGGACCTGCAGCCAGACCACTTCCTCCCAACTCCCACAGACATCTCCCATCCCCCATCAGATGTGATTGAGCCCCATGCACCACGCAGAACCACCCACCAACATCCCAAAACTGAAAACCATGCAGACACTAGACCGTTCACGTGAGCTACCTACTATTTATCTTATCTGAGATAACAGTGAGCATTCGTCCCTATATTCCTTGCCACCCATCCCAAACTCTGCAAACAACCCAGGCACCTACTAACTGTACTATCTAGCCACTCAAGAACACACATTTGCAACCTACAATATTTGTTATGGTAAAGCAATGCAGAATTCCAACAAGCTCAGTAAGTGAAGTCACTTGCCTAGATGAGCCAAGCAATAATGATGAGCTATATAACCTCTCTGATAAGGAATTTGAAAAGGAACTGTTAATGATACATAAGGAACTCAAAGTAGCAACGGAATACAAAGTCAATAAAATACAAGAGGACATGAGAGCAGAAATGAGTAAAATGCAGACCAAAATACAAGCAGAAATGACAGATGTTAAAAATGTGGTAAAGTGGAAAAAAAAACACACTGGAAGGTCTCCATAGCAGAGTAACAACTGCTGAAGAAAGAATTAGTGATCTCCAAGATGAGTTCCAAAGATTCTCTATACAACAGCAGAAGATGGAAAAAAAAGACTCACAATTAGCAAACAGACAACAAGAGATAATCGGGATGAAGCCAAAAGGAATACATATGGATGCGGGGTCCCAGAAGGGCAAGAAGGAAACCCTGATAAAATTTTGTCTAAGTCATCATTGCTGAGAAGTTCCTAGAACTAAAGAATACTTGCCTCCAGATTCAGGAGGCACGCAGGGTACCAGCTAAAATAAACAACAATAAGAATACTCCAAGACACACCCTAATTAGAATGACAAAACTATAGACAGAGATAGAATACTGAAAGCAGCAAGATCAAATAAGGAAATCACATACAAAGGAGCATCCCTAAGAGCCACCATTTCTGCTATAAAGAAGGCTTGGCCCTGGAGAAGAGGCGGGGCGAGCAGTTAAATGAGGAGTTGAGAAAACAAGTGGATTCTGCCACTATGCTGGGCTTGAAGTGGGGGACCACTGAGCCAATCTCAAACTTATAGAGATGGAAAAGAAATATGACTCTGAGATCTTTGAAGCTATAAAGTGATGAGAGAGCCAAAGCCAGTTATGCATAGGCTGATGGGGTAGGAGAAAACAAAACCCAAAGGTCAAATTCACAATCATTCCTCATCCCCAAAATTTCCCCGCCCACTCTCTCTCTCTCTCTCTCACACACACACACACACACACACACACTCTCTCTCTCTCTCTCACTCTCTCCCTCTCCTCTCTTTCTCCCCTCCACTCTTTTATTCCTCAATTAAAGGGTGAATTTATGAATATCAGAGTTCTGGAAGGCACAGGAGACCCTGGGGGAATCCCACTTTAAGAGTGGGTGGGGTGTCTACTCTTCCCAAAGGGACAGCATCTTTCTCCTCAACCCCTTTCATGTTCTTTGTGTTGGGCTCAACTGGGACTCTGACATTCTTGAGGTGTGGCCTCTCAAGCCCTCAATAGGAGGATGCAAAGGTCTCCTGGACAAGACTCAGCGCAGTGGGAAGTTAGGAGAGGAGACAGACCACCCAGCCTCCCTTCTGTGAACAGCCCTATATCCAAAGGGGTCAGCGTGAAAACTCAGAAAATAATCCTATAACCCTTTGGGTGCTTCGGAGGATAGAAAATTCATAAAATAAATATTGGTGAAGGGGATGCCTTCAATATTCATAAAATAAATATCGGTGAAGAGTTCCCCCTCCCCAGAACTCCACCCAGCAGACCAGCCTATCACAGCCCGGCTCATTGAGATCCACCCTGCTGCAGTCTTTTTAATCCGGCCCAGGTATGCTGATCCAGAGACATACATGGGGCAGAGCTGCTATTGGCTCACCTGTGCCCCAGCCGCTCATGAGGTGCCCGGGAGGGATGGCAGGTTCTAGCCCTGGCCCACCACTCCAGCAGAGCCTCACAACAAGCCAGATGACCCCCAATCCATGAGAACCTCCATTTTCCACATCTGGACTTCCCCCTCTTCAGAACTCCACCCAGCAGACCAGGCTATCACAGCCTGGCTCTCGTGGCCGCTTGTGGCCGTGCGGTTCATCAATAAATGCTGGATTTTGAGATGACTACAAGAGTATGCTACCCACATGGCAGAGCCTGGCAAGCTACCCATGTTGGATTTGATATGCCAGATACCAGTAACAATTATAGACCTCATTCCCATGACCTGATGGAATGGTTTGAGGTTCTTTATGTTTCTGGAGCAAGCAGGTGCCCTTGGACTCTACTTGCATGAGACAGATCATATGAAGATATTACTGATGCCTGCTTGAGCAAATCGATGATGAACGGGAAGATAGTGATAGTGATAGTGAAGGGGATGCCCAGAGAGATCAGGAATTGTGGAGAGACTGTGTGAGTACTGCACCTACACAGAGTGGACACCAGGTCCTCAAAGCGTTGGGAATACAGCACTTCCAGGGAGTAGTGATCCTTGACAACAGAGTCAGGAATAAGTCCTGAGCACTACTAGAATTAGTCCCCAAAACAAAACAAAGAAGATTTTATTTACTAGAGTGTGGTCAGAGAGGAAGAACTTTGTGTCCTTGCCATCTTTGCATTCAGTCTCATTAGGGTCTTTCTGCTGAATTGTTTGTTGAGAGACATTTAGACTTTGAATCTTGGATCTGGAGGTAGAGCCAATACAGGTTGTAGGTCTAGTCTGGGTGTTTTGAGAGTCGGAGCAGCAAATTTCATAAAACGCATTGCCAAGAGGTGCGCTGACTGCCTACTTCAGAAACTTCAGAGAGATTGATGAGAGAAATTCATTAATAAATTGCAAACCTGTCCCATACTTTGCAAACACCCAGCAAAAGTGACTCAACCACAAACTTCCAGACATTTGTTTTAATATCTTCCCCTGAAATAGAGAATATTGGGAAAAATAAAGGGTCACTTAGGGAGATCTCAGAAAAACACTGCAAACAGGGCAGGCCAACTAAAGTTCTGTTGTCTCTGTTGAGAAGATGACATTAGGTGGGAGGAAATCCCGCAAAGACTGAAGCTTACATATAAATATCTTTACGCAAAGCAACCTCCGTACTGCCTTCTGGATCCTTTCCATGAAAAGAAACTTTTGCCAAAGATCTGTGCGTGTGTTTGTGTGTGTGATGTGACAGATTTTTTGCTTTCCTGCAAAGGTTAAGAATTTGTCCTCTTATACTATACACCACTTCTCAGGCAAGTATTATCCCATCTGTCTCTCTACTTGGGACTTCCAAAAAATGAGAAAGCAGGAAGGGAGCTTTTGACGAGCTGGAGCCTCCAGGAATAACCTCACCTGCCGGCTCCCTGATCTCCCACCAGCCTCAAGCTGCTGAGGCCATGAAGCTCACAGTCTCGCTGTTAATTATCCAGGCTTAAGCATAGTCACAATGAAAAAATTAGGGAGACCTTCTCAAAGTTGCTTTATTTTGTTCTTATATTTTTACCTTCCTTTTGCGTAGGAATCATACTGGCAGTGGGCAGGGGGTGTTGGAGGCCTGGCTACATGTGCTGCCAGGGCCGGAGCACAGGGGGTACACAGGCATGGCTCACTTCCCAGCCTGTCGAGTTATGCAATGGACGTCTTGCTACTCTATTTAAAAAAAAATAAACAGTCATCTGGCCACACAGCCCTGATTCCCAGTGGCTTTGGAGTGCCAGAACAGAGCAGAATCGTCCCCAGGAATGCTTTCCCCCAGCCGACTCCACCTCTAGCCCTTTTGCTACCAAGATCAGAGATGGTTGAATTATGCTCTCAACAATGGTTGTCTTTTACAGTAGTAGATTTTAATATTACATTTTAATAGTAATAATTAATAGATGAATGTATCTTGTGTCCCTGTCTCTAGAAAAAGTGTGTGCATGAATTTAGGCTACTAAGACAGTTGGTGTTAAAAAAATTAATAAATGAAAGTTTAACTTGCACAAAGGAAAAAATTTTTCCTTCATTTTGTTTTTTTTCTCGCTAGTTGAAGCATTTAGGCAAGGTGAAACCAGTTTTTAAATACTAATATGGACAAGTGAGAGATTTTGATAAAAACTAAAAATAGTTTGTATTATTCCTGTCTGTACAATAAAAAGCTCCAAAAAATATGGGCCAAACAATTATCATTACTTTTTATTATTAAGACAGGGATCATTGCTAGAAATTTTCATGCATAAATATCACTTAAACCTTTGAGGCAGCTTTCATTCTGCTCATTTTATAAAGTAAGAAGCAGACAGGGTAAGTTAATGATTAAGTCCTAAATCACAAAATTAATCAGCGACAAGCTAGAATTTACACCCAGATCTACTTGGGCTCAAGCTCAAGCTCTTTCAGATTGAATACACAGATTATAAACACAAGCAGAAAGTATCATGACAATATTTGTGCCCGTTGCCTGAAAGTTATACATCGTTTTATGCAACAAAACTAACGTGTGGGTCAAAACTTGAATGTTACAGGACGAGCAAGGCTGGCGCAGTCTGTGACCATGTTGGCGTCTTCTGCTTACCACATAACAAGTGGCCAAGAGGTGCCTTCCCAATGCCCAATTCCAAGGGAATGTTAGAATCTGAGTCATCTTCTCACTGTGTGCCTTGGAACTACGGCAGTTCCTCAGGACGCTCATGCCTTCCTTTAGTCAGGGCTGTCCCCATTTACCTGTTCACGTAAGAAACCCCATCACAGCTATCGTGTCTTGGAAAAGCCTGGATCTGGTCCAAGCATGTTTTGATAAAAAGAAAATGGACAGAAGATTTTGGAGATCTGAACTGACTCCTCCAAATATACACAGCTACTAAATCTAAATCTCTCTGGGCATTCGGCTCCATTTTGATGGTGGTAGAGACTCTGCAAGCTGCCTCTCCTTTTTATTCCCTAGGAAAGTCAAGATGTTTTTGATTTGCTCAAATGTTTCATGTTGACTCACTTCTGAATTTTAAATAATACTCATTTTTTTCCAAATCTGTCACTAGTCTTTAGTGTCCACAGAAAATTAGTGAAATTTATGTTGGGAGGGTGGTTTGGATTTAAAATAGCATTTGTGAAGAATTAGGACTAAAAATCTGGATTTTAGCCATATAACATATATTTAGATGTATATGTATGTATATATATGTATACACACACATACATATATATACAAACACATCTAAATACATGAAGTGGAAACCAAAAAATTAACCTAAGTTAAAGGAACTATTCTGTAAAACTCTTGGAATGCCAAATGTAAAGGCAATTATAATAAGATACTTCATAATACTTTAATATGATTATTATTTAATATCATAATGAGTGCTTTGTAAAACATAATGGCAATTTTGGCCAAGGTCAAACATGTAATTTAGCAATTCTAAACATGCATAAAGTTGTCTTTTCAAGTTGGCACAACATCCATTTTTTTTCACAACTTTGAAACTGGCTCACTGCCACAATCTCATAAGGATTAATGACTTTCACTCTGGTGATCCAGAGTCCAACACGTTCACAACAGTACAGAGACTTGCTTTACTGTTACCGCTTTTAGCATATCCAATGTCATTAAGTTCCTTACATTATTGCAGCATTTTAATAAATCCTTCTCACCTTTTGCCTGATAGTTTATCAGACAAACAGACAATCCAATAGAATCATGTTTTATTACACAAAGAAAATATATGGCTCAGAATCTGCTCACACCATGCAACTAGTTCTCATCCATATTACTAAAAACATCAGAATTGCAATCTCAACTACTAGTCAATTCATTTAAACACCTGATCCACCTTCCCTAATGAAAGAGTCATTGAATTACATTAATCAAATCCATTGTCCCAAGTGACACCACCTGGTTTCTGCTCTAGTGTCAATAAAGTAACTCCAAAGGTGAATGAAAGTAAAATTTCACTATGAATAAACCAGAAAGAGCCCGCCCAAAATTCTGACCAGGCTATGAGAACAGGGCTCAGAGCAAAAGGAGACATCAGTGGAAGCTCCTCCCAAATGTGGTCCATGAGCTTCTGGTAGAGGAATGGAGAAAACAGAATGAAGGCAAGGGAGAAGTCTTTTTCAGTTCCATTCTTTTTTTTTTTTTTTTTTTTTTTTTGCCTTTTTGGGTCACACCGGCAATGCTCAGGGGCTACTCCTGGCTCTGCACTCAGGAATTACTCCTGGCGGTGCTCGGGGGACCATATGGGATGCCGGGGTTCGAACCCAGGCCAGCAGAGCCAGCCAGCTGCAAGGCAAACGCCCTACCCGCTGGGCTATCGCTCCCGCCCCCTCAGTTCCATTCTGATATCTTCTGAGGCTCTGGTAACTTCTGGCACCTTCTCAATATCCCCATATGTCCTGAACTGTACTCAGCCACAAAATAAATACCCTAGGGGTATTTATATAGATATCCTAAAGGAATTGCACTATCCTTCCTACTTTCTCCTTCCTATCCCTTCTCACAGCCTCTTGATCCCCTAAAACTCCTCTGTTAATGGGGAATGATTTGCAAATAACACTTCCCAAAATGTTTTGCATTATGTTCCATGCTCCCTTAGCCTACCTCCAAGAACACAAGAGTCTTGAAGAGAGAAATGCTCAGTCCCTCAATGTTTCATGCCCATGAATACTTGCTGACTATATGAGTGGTGAATGATGTTATCTCTAGTCTTTAGGCAAGAAGGAGAATGATGTTGTGTTTTCTGCCAAGTAGTTGACCATGCAGTCAGCACTATATTTTCTTTATTCCCCAATGATGCCTGCTCAAGCAAATCAATGAACAATGGAAAGACAAGTGACAAGTGATTTATTTATTTGTTTGTTTATTTGTTTATTTAGTTATTTAGTTATTTATTTGCTTTCTGTGTTACACCCTACAATGCTCAGGGATTATTCCTGGCTCTGCATTTGGGAATTATTCTTGTCTGTAGATACAGTGGAAGCGTGGAGTAGGAAGTGGGGGAGAGGGGCAGGGGAGACCATATGAGATGCCAAGGACTGAACCTGGGTCAACTGCATGCAGCAAACACCCTATCTGCTGTACAATGGCTCCAGCCCCAGCACAAGAAATATTCAAGTCTTTTCATAGGCCATGCTTTCTGTCAGCCCACTGGCCAAAGCCTATCATGTGACCAAGTCCAAGGTCAGCAGAGATGGAAACTACACAAGATACTCATATGGAAAGGTGTGAAAATCAGAACTATTACAGCAACCTTTCTCACGTGACCTGAGTCTGGTAGTATAAGTGGCGAAGGTTCGTGAGAAGTCGATGGATTTTCTTTATATTTAGCAAGTGGAGTCAATAAGATCAAGAGGCTGATCAAGGTAGACGAGGCTTGAACAACTATATAAGAGCTAGGGCTGCTTATTTACAAGTAAATTAAAAATATCAATTCTTCTCCACCTGTCTCCACAATAATTCTCAGGACATTTGACTTTAGAATCTTTTCAAACACTTAAAAGTTATTAAGGATACCAAATATCTTTTGTAGTACTTCATGTGGAAGAAAATCATGTGACTTTCTTCCATTTTTATAGTACTAGACATATTTAAACTGAGAAATTTGTAAATGTTTATTACTTCATTTCTCAAAACAAATCCAACATATTGCCATAAATAATACAATTTTAGGTGAAAATAATATTTTAAGACAAAAAATGGTAATAAGAATGGCATTGTTTGGGTAAGTCATAGTATTTTTTTTTAGGTTGCTTTCCTTGTGCACAGCCAATCCAGATTAAATCCCTGGCATCCCATAAGGTCTCTGGGAGTATGCCCTGAATGCAGAGCCAGGAATAGTCCAGGAGCATCGCCAGGTGTGGTCCCAAAAAACAAAAACAAAACAAAACAAGTCATGACTTTTTACTTTTATTGATCTCTTTAATACCTGACTTGACAGAACATAGCTAAATCATTGTTTCTACTCAGTCTGTTGACTGATTTTTGTTGATATTTAGGAAGAAAATGAACCGTGACACAGATATCTAACTGAAAAAGCTAAAAAAATAGATTATTTAATCTCCATTTCAGATAATTCTGAATATTCTTCATCAGTACTGTGTCAAAACTCAAACGTGGTGATCTCCAATGCTTAGTTATGACACGGAATCAGAAGTTACAGTGATGAAATTATCTTGACACAGTTATAATAAAAATAAATTCTTCTATTATGCACTTTGAAGGAATACTTGCATATGATTATTCAGAGAGGTTGATTTTTTATATAAATTTATGTAAAACTTCCAACTCTAGACCCTGTCATTACACACTATTAAAAAATTCGCATTCATGAATACCACCATATACCTCACCAAAAACACCTTCAAGCATTGGGAATCTGTCAAACTCCTAGTGGCAGATACAAGTTTTCTAAAATTCTAATTTTCACTTGAAAGCTCAGATTTTATCATTGGCAACAAATACTGTCAGTTGTTTTCCAGGAAATGACAGGCTCCCTTCATTCATTTTTAAAAGAAAATGCCTGCCAAATATCCTAGTTTGAATAACCAGTTTGTCTATCAGACTTCTTCAAGTGAAATACAGCATTTCATGAAAAAAAGTAGCTAGTGTAGCTCACAACTCAACCCCGCACCTGCTTTTCCTCCAGACAACCATTGTAACTCCCTGGGGAAACAGAAATGTTTTTGTATTCCTCCCATTTTTTTACACATAATGTTAAAAAATGTATGCTCAAGTTCTCTAAAATGAATACATTTTCATACAGTATCAAGAACATTCTTTCTTGAGTGGAATTGGCATTTCCCCTGTGTTTTGTGGTGCGCGAATGAATACCAGCACAGTTTGGGGGCACTGACTTGACTACAGCCAAGGCACCAACAGTTTATTCAATCTAGTTTGCCACTATTAACACACAAGGCAAGCGGAGTCTCATGTTACTGTGGAAATAGCTTTTGATTTTGTTCGTTTGTTTGGTTTTTATGGAGTGAGGGTGGTGCTTGGCACCACACCTGACTATGCTGAGATGACTCCTGACTTTGGGCTCAGAGACCACTCCTGGCTGGCTCAAGGGACTATATGGGGTGCAAGGGACTGAGCCCAGGTGGCTATATGCAAGACAAGTGCCCTACCTGCTATACTATAGCTCCAGCTCCTGGAAATAAATTTATCATTACAGCTCTCCCCCCTTTCTTTCCAGAACTTGCTTTATAACTGTGCTGACCAGACTCCTTTCCCAAATTGCTCAACTTACAAATTGTTTACTTGCCCAGAGGCCCTTCTTTCCTATTGTATTCTTCCTAAAAATTTTTGAATAATAATTGAGATGGGCCTAGTTGCAAAGTATGGCACATTCTATTCATAACATGCCTCTGCTATTTCTGCCAAGCTTTACCCTTTCAATGGGTTGGTTAATGGACCACTATAAAGATCAAGTAAGAGTTTATTCCATTAGGATGGAAGCTCGAAATGCACAAAAAGAGTAGATGAGCTCACATGCATGCATGTGTGTGTTTGTGTTTGTGTGCATATGTGTGTGCACACACACATACAGAGGATATTTGCTTTAGAAAATATATATTATTAAAGCACAGTGAATTACAAAGCTATTCATGGTTAGGTTTTAAATGTACAGTGCTCTAGCATCAATCCACCACTGGTGTCATCTTCCCTCCAATAGAGTTTGAAGATTTTTTCTCTCCTATGCCCCCCATCCTGATAGCCCCATCCTGATAGCCCCAGTCTGCTGTTCTTGACAGGCACTTTTTAAATTTGATTATTAAAATTTGGGTCCCAAGATTTTCTGTGTTGTTGACTCTGTTGTCTGGGTATTTAGCTCCATCATTCTTTAACACCAACAATGTACCTGAGTCCTTTTGACCTTTTCTGTCATTGTTTCTTATCTCTCTCCTTCTCCTTCACTCATTTATTTTCCTCTCCTCCTTATACTCTGGAGCCAGAGTGATGTAGGCATCCCCCAAACATAAGCTATTGATTTTCTTCAACCTGTGACTCCAAATGTTACCGCAAACAAATGATATAATTTGTGGTATCTTTCATTTAACACATTATCTTCCAGTTCCATCCGTTTTTGCAACAAATTGCATGATTTCATTTTTCCTTGCAGCTGTGTAGGTGCTCCACTGTGTGTACATACCACATCTTCACTGATCCACTGGTCTGTTGTTCGACATCTAGGTTGATTCCAAATCTTAGCTATTGTACTGAGTGATGTAATGAATAGTGGTGTGCATATATCCTTTTGAATGAATGTTTTTCTGTCCTAAGATAGATACTTAAAAGTGGATTTTCTGGGTAACTTAAATATAAGTTTACTGAGAACTCTCCATACTGTTTTCCATAGGAGTTGAACCCAACAACGTTCCCACCAGCAATGGATGAGAGTTCCTTTTTCACCACAACCCTGCCAAAAGAGACTGCTCCTATTATTTTTTTTATATATGCCATTCTAGTTATTATCCTGATTTGGATTTACCTAATAATAAGTAATAGTGAGCATTTTTTTCTTATGACTGTTGGCCATCTGTTCTTCCTCAGAGAAGTCCCTGTTCATTGCCTATCCCCAATTTTTGATGGTGTTTTTTATTGTTTTGTTGCTGATCTTTGTGAGCACTTTATCTATCCTGGATATTAACCAATTATCTGAAGTGTTGACCACAAATATCTAATCCCATTCAGTTGGCTGTCTTTTTTTGTTTTAACCTTTGCTCCTTTTGCCATGCAGAAACTCTAATTTGATATTACTCCATTTGTTTATTTTGATTCTGCTGCTTATGCCATGATTTGCCGTCATTGAAGATGCCTTTGAGGTCCAGATCTTGAAGTGTTCTTCCTATGGTTTTCCAATTATTTCATAGATACTGGTCTGATCTCACAGTCATTAATGCATCTTGAATTGACATTTGTGCAAGGTGTTAAATATGGATTAATTTTTAAATTTTAACACATGAATAGACAATGTTGCCAACATCATTTGTTGAAACTGTGTTTACTCCATCTAATGCTCTCAGCACCTTTGTCAAAACTCAGTTGACCATATATGTGTGGGTTTGTTCTTATGTGCTCTATTCTGATCAAATGGGCAGAGTCCGACCTTATTCAAATATCATACCATTTTGATCACTATGGCTTTGTAGTATAGTTTAGTATCAGATAATATGATATCCCAGGGTTTTTTCTTTTCCTTTTTTTTTTTGCTTTTTGGGTCACACCCGGCTACTCTCAAGGGGTACTCCTGGCTCTTCACTCAGGAATTACTCCTGGCGGTGCTTGGGGACCATATGGGATGCCAGGGATCGAACCCAGGTTGGCTGCATGCAAAGCAAATGCCCTACCCACTGTGCTATCGCCTCCAGCCCCAGATTATTTATTTTTCAATGTGTTTTTGGCTATTTGGGGTCTTTTACAAACTTTGCTATGAACTGTTCTAAGTCCTTGTAGAATGTCATCTGAATTTGGATAAGGATTGCATTGAATCTAGATAGCAGTTTAGATGGGCACTTTGACAATTCTGATTCTTCCAAAAAATCATGGAATATTTTTCCATTTTCTAAGATTTTCTTCTATATCTTAAGTGTTTTGAAGTTTTTATGGTATAGATCTCCCACAACAGGACTTTTAAAACTCTTTCTTCCTCTCTCTTTTTATTTTCCTTTTATCCTTTCCTTTTCCAGATATCAAACCTAGGACCTTACATGTGCAAGGCAAGCACTCTATCCTTGAGCTTCATTCCCAGTTCCTCATACTTAAAATCTTAAAAGCCATACTCACACCATGGGGATAAATTCAGAACACATAACTACCCTCACACTGTTGTTATTCCCTTCACTTTATCAGAAGTTTGACAGTTGAAAGAAAGTGATTGGATATCAGTTTCTACTGATTTAGAGAAAGGGTGTCTGTGCTGGGATAAAGCCCGGGAGGGGAAAAGAAGGGAAGAGAATGAGATAGAGAGACCTTAAGATAGGTCTACCTTTAAGAAAGACCTTAAAGACTTTTACCCAAGTCATATAAAATTGATCATAGTTTTCTAGTCACAGGTTCTCTTTAGCACTAAGGCTGGGATGTAAAGATGCACCCAACTCCCAGATGATCTACTGGGCTTCCTCCTGCTCCTGTCTTGCTTGCTGCCCACCTCTCCTCTAAGGACGCTCCATCTCCTTTGCATCTGCCGACCTGCCACTCTGCTATTGCTTTCTCCATCTGCCTCCTGGAGCTTTCTTTCAGGACCTCATAGTTCCTAACATTACCAAAGAGCACGTAAAGAACGTAGAAGCTTGAATCCTAACTCAAAAATTTAAGGCAATTCCAATTCACATTCCAATTTGAAAAGTGCTCTAAATTGGAGGATTGACCAAATTAATTGTATGACAATTGCTTTGTGCCATGTTCATCTTCTTGGACACAAACATCTTCTGCTGTTAGTGAAATTCCCTGCAGAGGCCCAGCTAGAAAATAGAAGTTCGATAAATGTGCCTTGAGCAGATGAAGGAGTTAATGAATGAACTTGAATGTGTTGTTAGTGACTTGTTCTTGCATATTGGGAGATAATTTCTAAGCCAGAATTCAGAGTTATCCAGTAAACAAGCTATGTTATTTTCTTAAGCAATAGGAATATTTAAACATATAGATTTAAAAACTCATTTTAAGCCACTTATTTTTAAGTGTCTACTTATTTGTATCATGTACACCCACTCCTTTATTGAAAACTCCTCTTTGGTCTTGCAGGGAAATTAAAATGTGCCTATAGTCAGAAAATGCATATGCTCTAGGAATAAAACCGTCAAAAAATTTTAATTAGGCCTTAAATGTTGACCAATGAATCTTTATGACAATTATTGACTGTGGCAAGCTCCCTCTAGATTAATGGGCAGCAGAATCGGTGAATCTCAGGGTTTTTTTCAATCAATGTTTTCATTTGGGTTTTCCCTCTTTTTTCCCCCCTTTTTTAATCTTTTCAATAAAAAGAGGCAGTGGTAAGAGCAGTTTGTCATTTTTAAGGCTCTAGGATTAGGCTTTGACTAATTGGAAGATTTGCCCATTATTTAAATGAAACTTGTTTGCAGTTCCATCATCCGTGAGGATGTGGAAAGGCAGGCAACTGGCCCATCAATTTGGTTCGAAAAGAATAAATGAATCAGGAGACTGACAGTCTGCTCTCGTGGGAAGCTCTCTCTGTCGCTATATTGTTTCTCCCGTATTAATTATCCACGCAAAAATAATTCACTACGCTGCACGATTATCTGCCCTTCTCCAAGCGGCCGCCCGCCTCCTGGCTGCCCCTCCCCTGACACATTTCCATCTTCTGATGTCAGCAAGCCCGGTGCAAGGACGTGTTCTCTGTCAACAGCACGGAAACCCTGACTCCCGGCGGCTAAGAGCTATTTGGGTTTAGGCGGCTCCCAGAATTGAGGTCCACTCTCCCTCTTTTCAGGAAAGACTGTTGGCAGTCCTTGCCTCACTTCTCCTGTGAGGGCTGTATGGAAGAGCACCAGCACCCTGCAGCTGGCCTTAGACAGGAGACGTCTCTGACAGGCCACTGAGGAGGAGTCAACCAAGCCATGTCCCATGCAGAGAAGTGGGGAGTGGGGCAGGCATGGAAACACCACCGCCTGCTCCCTGGGAAGGCTCCAAGCCACCAGGATTTCACCTACCCTAGGTGCTCTCCTGAGTCAGTGAACACAGGCCTGACTTTGGCCATGCAGAACAAAGGGAGGCAGAGAATCAGGAATTTTCCTACAATGCCCTGGCTATGGTCAGCTGAGGTTCAAAGCCAGAGAGTTTCTGCATGAGGCACATGGAAGGCTTTTCGTTTTTGTCCGTTCAGAGACTGGTGCATTCTCTCTTACAGTTTATTTTTTTTTTGTTTTATGAGCCGCACCCAGTGTTCAGGGCTTCCCCCTGGCTCTGCACTGAGTTCACTCCTGGCCATATGGAGTATTGGGAATTGAAACAGGCCAGAATGTATAAGGCAAATGCCCTGCCCACTCTACTCTCCTTCTGGACCCTCTGTTTCAATTTCTGAGCATGTTAAAATGCCTCCCTAAATACGCAATAGGGAAAGCGTTTGTCTGCGGGGCTCCCCATACAAAGTATACAGCCTGGGTCTCCAACAGAGACACTGGAACTGGGAGATGAGAGAGCTAAAGCCAAGGGGCTGACCGACACAGAGCCTGAACGTCCCTTTCTGGCCTTGCCGAGGGCTCCCCACCTCCAAATGCTTCATGGGCTGAGGGATTCAGAAGTGTTAAAGCGACCCTTTGGTCATCGGTCCTCAACAAATGTCATTCTCTCATGCTTGCGTCATCTTCTCCCAAGAGGTGAAGCTTCATCCTCAAGTGTCCTGCAGGCTCCTCCCCTCAGTCTGGTACTTCCCTCGGCCTTCCCATGCTCCCATCTTCCCACTAGCACCTCTCATGAGACACCCTTGTCTCTCCTCTTCCCTCAGGACCAAGCTGAGGAAAGTGTCTCCTTCACACACGCACCTGTATTCCTCAGGACTCACCACACACTGGGTTGTACTGGTTGACAACCACACACACTGGTTGTCCTCAGGACTCTCCGCCCCTCAGGCTTGAAAGCCCCTGAGGTGGTTGGTGATGCTGGAGTCTCCACAGAAGGCCGGAAAGCATGTGCCTGTCCAGGGTTCTGGGTGAACACAGGCCCGACTTTGGCCATGCAGAACAAAGGGAGACAGAGAATCAGGAATTTGCCTACCATGCCCCCTGGCTATGGGCAGCTGAGGTTCAAAGCCAGGCACGTGGAATCCTGGTGCTCCCTTTCCTGTTTGTGCTCTCTTGACTGTGTTCTCTCCCTCTCTGTCTCCATCCGTCTCCCTTTCTCTTCTCTCTCTCAGACTCTGTGTCTCTTTATCTCCATCACTGTGTCCCTCTGTTTCTCCCCCTTTCTCTGTATTTCTGTCTCTCTCTTTCCCTTTTTTTCCCCCTCCCTCATTCTCTCACTCTCCCCTTGGATAAGGATAACCAAGTGCTCTTAGTGAATGGAAGGGGGAGCCGAGCAGCCAGCAGAGGCTCCTGTTTCCTGCTTCCCCACAGCCTGGCTGAAAGGAGGATTCTGCTTCTTGTGTCCTGGCCCTGAAGTGAGCAGGTCCAGAAGTCTTTGGAATGTTCCAGTTTCTCCTCCGCCTTCTGTTTCATGGCACATATTCCAGCATAGGAAAAGCCTTCACCAAGACAGGAAGCTTCCAGAGCTTAAACTGTGAGTGGTCAAAGGCTGCTTTCCACAGGAGTCTATTTTTTGCCTGGAGGTGGGGAGAACCCCCAAAGTGTTGAGGGGCCCTCAGAGAGATGCCCAGGGAACCAGGCAGTGCTGGCCAAGCAGGAGCCGCTGCACACGCAGCCTATGCTCTGGTCATTTGAACTATGCCCTGGCCCATGACTCTGCTCCACCTCCCCTGTTCGGCCCGTTTAACCTTTGTCTTTGTCCATGCTGCCCTTCTCATCTCCCAGGAGTGTTTTCCTTGCCCAAGCTCCAGCCTTCAGAATAACAAAACACCCAGAAGTACAGTCAGATCACTTAATGTGGGAATTTAGCTGCTTTCTTGCCTGTCTTTGGTGCCCAACCATAAAATAATCCAGTTTTCTCCAATAGCG